>PVLD010009194.1:0-65117 GCA_004027595.1 Dinomys branickii | reverse complement strand
TCAAAAACAAAGAACAGATGGGACGAGGTAAAGGAGAAAAGAAAGAGGCAAAAATGTATGTATGTATATATGTATATACATATGTGCAGGAGGGCTAACATGGTTCTACTATTGTATTATATCACTTAATGCTAAGGAATAATTGATGATGGGTTATTTGATCAATCTTGTATGTCTGCATGTGTTATCCTGAACACACACTTCGAAGATATCAATTAGGCTTTTTTTTTTTTTTTTTTTTTTGCGGAACTGGGGGTCGAACTCAGGACCCTGCATTTGCTAGGCAGGCGCTTATTCCACTGAGCTATATCCCCTGCCCCCGAAGATATCAATATGCAAAGCAGCAACTATTGTTGTTTTTTTGGGTTTTTTTTGTGTGTGTGTGTGTTTTTCTGTTGTTGAGATGATTGTTTGACCAATTTCACATGTCTGTATCTGTGTTCATGTATATACACTTCGAGGATGTCAGTAGGTAAAGCAACAACCATTGTTGAGTCCATGTCACCTTGCCTGTAAATCAGTTTTGACTGTACTATTTCTTATGCTAATTTGTGTCTGTTTGTTAATATGTTTTTGTGCTTTTATTTTTTTTAAATAAGAATTTTAAAAATTACATATATTAAGACACTGACCACGGGCTGGAGATACAGCTCTGTGGCACAGAGCTTGTCTGGCAAGCCTAATGTTGTGGGTTCAATTGCAGGTACAAGAAAAATAAAAGACAATGACAAAAATACAAAAAAGATTAAAATGGAGTAACAATCAGTGCAGTGTCACCAATACTTTAAAATATGTTCATTTTACTGTTAATATTTGAGAAGAGTTTGGAGGGGCTAAAATGATGTGGAAAAAAATAGACCTAAAAGATGTAAGAAGCTAATTATAGCAAGTTGAAGTGTAAATAAAGTAACAAGGAAAGAGAGGCACTTAAAAAGGGATATAGAAGAAACTTGATAAACTGGTAGGTAATAAGGGACAGACAAGATCAGCACTTGATGTCCAGAAAAGTCATTGTACAATAAAGTACCCTGAAACAGGACTCAGCCCAGCTGTGCCTAGTGATGGGCAGTCGGTGTGAGAGGCTTCCTCTGTACTGGAGGGTGCGGGGAATATAAAAGGGAATTGACATACACAATCGAACCACCAGACAAAATGGAACCTATCGTAGACTTGGCCTTGTCCATCGTTTTACAGGCAGGAAAACTGAAATCCAGAGAAAGAAAGTGATTTGTTGGACTAAAACACAGGGCTGTGAATTCCAGGTCCAGAACAGAGATCTAGTAGTGGTCGTTCTGCTTAGGCACACATAATATTCCCACTTTCCCAGTGCCCTTCCTGGAGCTTCTCCAAAATCAATAACTACAGTAACTCTCATTCATAAATGTTATCGCTTTCATACTTGTGTAGCTAAAGCAAAGAACTGGAAAGCACTGGAGGACTCACAGAGTGAGGAGGGCCCAACCATCATATGGAAGAGGAAGCTGAGGCTTGGGGGGTTGCTGTTTATGTATACTCAGCTATGAGCAAAATTAACAGAATACTTTCCATGTATTGTTTAGTTGTCTACATTTCTTTCCCAAAGCTACTCGTGTGTGTGCATACAATAATTTTGACATTTAATCATATGTCACTTGGCATTTCTATTTAGTTATTCTGGGTGAAAACTACTGTTCTATGGATGCCCTTATGAATTTCCATGACTTAAATACTTTTTCATCTGTTGTTGTACCAACATCTCTGGCTTTTAGTCACCGTGTATGAATTTACCTCAAGATTTGTGCACAGGTAGCTGTTGCAACCCTTTCTTGGTGTGATTTTAAATGAAAATTAAATTATGTTTTAAGAGGCCCTCAAGGTCTTCAGCTCTGGAGATACCAATATAATTTTCACATTTAGAGGCTCATTGACCAGTTAGATGCTTACTGCCATTTGATAAGTTGATTTTATACTATTTTATAATCTTCTTTTTCCATTGCAGTCTTTTCTTGAATTTGCTGTCAGTTTAAGCTGGCCCCAGAGAAGTGACTTTTACTGTTTGCAGTTTCTCTGTTGTTTAATCAAATAGGTAGAATCAAGGTTGTCTGCTCTGAACTGCATCCAACCAGGGATTCTTAGAGGGTGGAAATGTCAGCCTATCTATTGGGAGCCATTCCAGAGCCAGCTGGAGCTGCCTGAAACATTCTTAATTACCATTTTGTGCTTTAAATGTCTTAGTCAATGTGCTGTCTTTGAAACAGAGATAAATAAATAAATAAATACAGGTAAATAAAAGAGAAAGGAAACTCAATAGAATCCAATTTTTTTTAGACTTTCCTTGGTAGATGAAGCATAGGGAAGCTTTCTTTGGCTTAGTCTTTCATAAAACAGTTCACTACTCAAATGCACAAATCACTGATTTTTTCAGTGATGTCCTCTTTCGAGGATTGATTTCTATGATTAACAATTCAGTTCTCATCCCAACTTGCATTATCAAGTGAGACGTTTAAGTGAGTAGGGCCCAATTATTTGAAAATCACTCTGCAGATTAAACTCCATAATGTGAGGTGTTGCCAATGACTTTATTAAGAAAATAAGCTTATTTTAGGAGAGTAATGAGTTATGTCAGATTGTACACAAGTTTCCCATTACCCTAAAGCTTTCAGCTTTTTTCTTCTACTTTGTTTGCCTTTACCCTCATTCTTTCAGTTCAGTTTGTTTTGTTCAGCTTGATATGCTTCCAGTAACATCAATAGAATACAGTTTACCTGTGAACATTGTTTATGTACCATTGAAATGTTCTCATTTGACACAGAATGCAAAATATTCAAGAATCGGCTATGAGCACACTTCAAATGGAAGACATAGTGATAAAAATATCTTTATGATTCTAATAATATAATACAACTAAAAGTACTCTAAAATCATATTTATATTTGTGAGAGATGATCTTCACTGAAATTACTTATCTTTATTATATGAGTAAACTGAGGTAATTTAAGGCCCAATCTTGTCCAGATATCAGCTCTAACACTAGATTCCTTTAATAATAGCATCATAGAAAATCTTTGGCTTTAGGAAGCTGCCTACAACCAGCAGGAGAGTTGCAGATACTAACTATAATGCTGTTAAATGTATACTGTGCTTTGTTTCATGAGATTTTTATTATTCTCATCAAACTCCTTAGAAAAATCTGCGAGAAATAAGCTTTAAATGGAATTTGTATTGGCATGACTTCAATGTAATTTTCAGAGGAGGTGGTAGAGCAATTGTTATTGTTGCTGGATATTTCACAAATATACAAAATACCCATCTCCTACAACATTTTTCTTCACAATATATTCCTCATGATGTCATAACCTTAGCTCGCTCATTGATGGAACTTTTGGTTTTGTTTTTAGAAATGAATCATTAAATTTATGATCATAGAAGAACATAATTTTATTAATGTTTTACCAAACTTTGTTTCAGATATGTATAGTTTGTGTCTGGATGTGCCCCCAAAGCCTCAAGCAGTCATGGAGGGCAGGCTTTTCAGAGGTAGCTGAATCTAGAGTTTGTGACTGATTCATGGTCCAACACTGGGATTAAGGGTGTGAGTGCTACACTTGCCCTTGGGCAAGTAGCTTTCATACGATATGAGGGGCAGAAAGAGTGTGCGCTCTCTCTCTCTCTCTCTCTCTCTCTCTCTCTCTCTCTATCTCTCTCTCTTTATCTCTCTCTGTCTTTGCTGTACTTCTACCACCATGAACTGTTGCCTCTCTGCCATGTGCCACCCTGCCTTGGAGCCGGCTGACTGTGAACTGAAATCTCTGCACACTGTGAGCCAAATACCTTTCCCTGTTTAACTTTGGGGGTTGGGTATTGTGTCTCAGCAACAAGAAAAGTAACTAAGATGGATAAAAATAAAACAAGTTGCTCAATTTGGCACAGTAGATTCCATATAATTTTGAACTTTTCTTACCATGGATTAGATCGAAGAGCCCCACCACCCCCAGCATCTCATATGCCTGTAAAATGATTGAATCATGGTGGTGCTCTAGTGATCAGGAGATTTACCCATTGAAGAGTGCAGCACCTCAGGGCTATTGGGAGGCAGCGCCCCTGAGAAGGGACCTACAGGTCTACTCTTGTCCACACTCCTCCCTTCTCCTTCGGCTTCTTGGCTGCCATGGCTTGATCACCTTTTCCTCTGCCTTCCTCTCTGACTTGGAGCCAAGTGACCAGGGAATGAAACTGGGAATCAAAATAACCCTCTCATCCTTTAAGTTCCAGATGCCTAATATTTTGGCCCCATCATGGGAAACTGACTCAGATAGTTCTCAAAAATGAAATACTGTCTTAAAAGATGGATTCAATGGTTTTTATGACATTCTAAAAATGGAGATTGTGTGGGCACAGGAGTTATGCTAGTAAAACGCCCTTTAGCAATGTTGAAGCTATGCGTGTCTCACAGAAATATGTAAATAGCTTTGAAATATCACTGGTTTGGAAAAGGTACGACTCATTACAATATATAACTTCTGCTCAGGAATAAAAAAGGATTTCAGTAATTTTTATTTTATCATCTCACTGTACATACAGGTGGAAAACTCACTTACTTATTAATGTATTTACTTTTAATACATTCTTTACCATAAATTATATGTCTGGCATTATACTAGTGATACACAGGCATGGCACCATTATCCCTGAGAGTGAACAATTTCAAAAGTACACTGCATTGCAAAAGCAGAATATGGGGTGGCTACTAGCCCAGTTGAAGGAACAGAGAAGACTCCCTAAAAAGATTTAAACTGAGGCCAGGCTTAGTATTAGCTACTTGACTACTTGGTGTATATTATCTGACTTCATTTTCACAGAGCTTTAAAATTTCTGTTTTATGATTGGTATTTTATAGATGATAAAACAGACTCAAAAAGATTTGAGTAACTTGTCCAAATCCATACGACTTACAGCAGGCGTGCTTATTTTTTCAAGCTGTGACCATCAGATTCTTAACCTTATGTTCCTTCCAACATACTGCAGCGCCTTCACCAGTGCCTTGAAAAGTATTAGAAATCATGCTGCACTTACTTGCTAAACCTGTGCAACTCTAAAGTATGTTAAATGGCGCTCAACTGATGGTGATAAAGACTATTTGTGCCAAGGAAATTCTGAAGACAGTCCAATACAAAACAACATTATTTGGCTAAGTCCAAATTGGAGAAATTATCCAAATCTCTTTTATGTATTAAAAAAATCAGTTTTCCTGGAAAATATGGGCCCTTTAGGTATAATAAGCATCAATCTGGGACAGGGTAGATAGTGTCACTCAAACAGATTTTGAACAATTTCCTTGGCCAACTTTGCTTCATCTCTCACATTTAAAGACTGCTGTCATTATTTGGCCCAGAACAATCTGGCGTGCTCCACTGGGTAAATTTATATTCTGACAATCTGGGTAATTTCACTAAAATATACATACACTACTCCATGCTCACTTCCATTTCGCAAATATTTATTGGGAAACTTCTATATACAAGTGATTGTGCTAAGCTTAGTCTATTTTCTCTAAGAATGAACTTATCTACCACTTTATAGGACAATATCAAAACAACTTGATAAGTAAAAGAAAATAACTCATGGAAGATTGATTTAAATTCCACTATAACAAAGTGGTAAAGAAATGAATATAGAAAAGAAAGTATATCTGCTTTCTGAAAAAAGGTGCTTGCTGTAAAACAGATAAATAAATGGAGGGCGGGTAGCAGAAACAACAGACCACGTATGAGAATAAGAGTATGTACACCCTTGGCGGTGGCTGGCAGTTTGGGGCACACTTGTCCAAAGGGAGGTTGATCCCAACTGAAATATATAAAACGTGAGAAAAAATTCAAAAACAGCTTAGAAGCTAAATTGCAGAAGGGTGTTAAACAATAACTGCATAGCTGTTGTTTGAAGGTAACTGGGAACTTTAAGTATCTTATAGGAGAAATCAGCACAATTATAAATGTACTTTAGGAAGCTATATTGAGTGAAATTGTGTAGAACTATTTGCACTTGAGGGAGAAGAAATAGCAAGTGAGGAGAAATGTTTGAAATTATTCTATAGCACCAGTGTGAACAACTGCACCATGCTCACAGGAGATATATGGATATGAATGGAAATAGTACATGGTGTTTCTACATAGCATAATAGTCCAGAGCACTATCATGCTATGGTGCTAAATGTGCAACATTTATGTTTACTTTTATTTCCTAGGAAGAAAAGAAAAATGACTGAACATTATTTGTATCAATTGTTGGTGAGAACATAGACTACTCATACACTGATAATGAAGGTATAAATTGGTAAAAACCACTGTGAAGAACTGTTTGGCATTGTCTGTAGAAACACGGAATTACATTTTGCTGTCTCACATACATTCATTTACTTCTAGGCTAATTTGTAACACAGCACATGTCATACATTGAATCAGCTTTCTTGGCTGTATTTAGCAATGATTTGGGAGGTGTATATCACATGCGGGGGTCTCAATAAAGGACAAGGAAGTGGATACACTGATTGTAAACATTCCAAACAAGTGCTGTCTTAAACTATGTGCTGTCATGTTCTATTATTGTGAGTTTTGTTACTGATGAACTTCATGCTTATAAAGTGTAGATGCTTGTTTTATTACAACAACACACTTATTCCTTGTGGGATGAAGAATGACTCAAAATTACTTAAAGTCCTTAAATTTAAGTCCTTAAATCCACTCTAGCCTTGCCTCATGTATCAATTACAAATACATTACAGGATGATGATCCATGGGAACTTTGCTACATAGGTAAATGTAAAAGGAATACAATTTAAAATTCTATAAAATTTAATACACATCAGAGCAAATCACAGTGGGAATATACAGTCTCTATTTTTCTTTTGTGTTAGCTCTGATTTGTCATTTGAGGACTATTTGGTGACAATGCTAATGAACTTGTACCCTTGACCTTGGTTTTGGTGCACAGAGATTGAACAATGCATTGTAACATGTTTCCCTATAAGTGGTTTAGGTGAGAATTTTCAGCAGAAACTGGACTCATGGTCATGAAAGAGAATTAAGTGCCCTTTATTATTGACCCGTCACAGTGTGTAATTTCCTCAAAACCAGTCCAGGACCATGGAGAGGAGAGAGAGGGAGCCAACGTTCTCTCAGGAGAGCAATGGCGTACAGTGCTTGCACTGCGGATGACAGAGCCTTTCTTCAGAGTCAGCTGTTAACTCATCTTCCACACACGGCATCTACTTTCACTGTTTAAGTGCAAAATCCATTAGGAGAACATGCTTGACATCCAGGGTAGGATTAAAATGCTATGGCAGGGATCTATTTTTTTCTGCAGTGGGAAGACAAATCACGCTGAATCAGAAGGGTCTGTCAATGTGTATAGCTCTAGCAAGCTCGTGATGTTTTCAATTCAACACAATGACCATTCAAGCAGCTATCCATACTAATAGTGGGGAGCATCAGTACAGGTCAAGCAAAATTCATAGAATATATACAACATATGGTGTAATTGCATACCTTCTTCTTTGCTATGTTGCTAACTCATAACCCACATGCTATGGTAAAAGATCTGACATAAACAATTGAACCAAATAGAGACCTTACCCTAAGGAAATTCTTTCCGGTTTCTAAACCCCCGCTGTATTACTGTAGTCGTGTTCTCAATTTGACACAGAAAACCTTCCCAAGATGCGGTGGCCTGCCTCATTTTCACCTTTCCAATACTAAGGAAATTAATTGTTTTGTTTTAAAAGGCTTCCTGCAGGGCTGCCGACAAGCTGAGTAAATAAAAATGAACATGAGACAGTCAATACTGTCCATACATGATTTTATATCCTACTTAACTATGTAAATCAGGGCTCTAAAATAATGATGAGATCACCGTTCCTCTTTATGCCACTGTATTGGTATAAAATTTACTCCTGTCTTTTAAGGCTACCCAGCATCTGGGCTCTGTTATTTTTTCTGCCCTCCTCACTATTACTATTTTCATTTGCTTGGTAGAAGGCATCAGGGAATAAGTGAAGCGAAGGCAAATCAGTCTGGGAAATGTGTAGTTCAATGTTAGGATTTTTAATGTTGGGCATCTATACTATTGCTGTTCATATTATGACTAACGTTCAAGATATTAAAAACCTCCCCCTAGCTCTTTTGCTGAGGTTATGGAAAGGAAGAAATAATCAGGTAGAAGGAAAAGATGGCACTAAACAGTTAAAACTGAGTTACTCAGTTTTACTTTTCACTTGCCTATATATTTTTCTACTGTACTTTAAAAATCATGTTGAAATCGGTCCTCTTTCTAATCTCTGGCCCATCATTCAAAATGTGGCATCTCATGTACTTTTTATCTTTGAACTTTAGTAAGAGTGAGATGTCTAGGTGGGAGGAGAAAATGTATTTATGTGCATTGAGGTTGTGTTATTCCCTAGTTACTATGTCAGGTACAT
This sequence comes from Dinomys branickii, assembly GCA_004027595.1. NCBI lineage: Eukaryota > Metazoa > Chordata > Mammalia > Rodentia > Dinomyidae > Dinomys > Dinomys branickii. The sequence goes on along the minus strand of PVLD010009194.1, from coordinate 56,668 downwards.
TATGTCTTGTTCATTTAATAATCAGACTATTTTTTAGGAAAGTACATCTTTTTGTTGAGGCTCAGAAAAGTTAAATAATGCACCCTGTTTCACATTGTAATAGGTAACAGAGTTGTAACTGTAACTCAATTAACTCATCTAAATCTCATGATTTTTCCAATACTCGCTACCAAAAAGTACACGTGGTTCACTATAAATTAGCATCGTTTGTGTTGTCTGTTTTGTTGTCATGGAAACATTAAATTTCTCTTAAAATAGTCTGACTAGAAAATGTTCTAATTGGGAAAATACAATTATCTTAGCAGAACACTAAAAGGAGAATGTAGCTTGATTCTAATATAAACCACTCCAAATAAGTAGCTTTAACTCTGAGATGATGCTGTTTCTGTTTTGTGCTACTAAAAGAAAATACCTGAGACTGGGTAACTTACAAAGCAAAGTAATTCATTACAGTATTGTAGACCAGGAAGTCCAGCATCACTCTCAGGCTCATCTTGATACTTTAACTCAACAAGGAAAGCTAGAGGGAGAGAAAGGGAAAAGAAGAAAGAGAGAGAAACAAAGTGAAGGACAGGAGAGAGAGTGAGAAGGAGATCGCTGAGAGAGAGAAAAGGGAGGCAAATTCATCCTTCTAGGAGGAATCCCTTTGCACAGTGCAGGCGTTACCCACTCACAAGGATAGATTTCATATCACTGCCTCTCATTAGACCTCACATCCCAATATGGTAGCATTAAATTTCCAACACCTTCCTTCTAGAGTACACATTCCAAACACAGTAGCCTCCCATGCAGTGTACAGAAGTAGAAATGCTATACTTATGATCATGGGAAATCAGGGGAAGTGTCAGTTCTGGAACAAAGGTCAGTCATTTGTAGTCATCAGTTCTCATTGCTCAGAAGTCCAGGAATTCACTCCCACCCCTTCTTTCTTTCAGTGTCTCCCTCCTCCGCTCTAACAGTTCCTGTGAAAGCAGACTGTCCAAAGTTCACGCAGAGCTGACTCTACCACAGAGTTCAAACCTTTAGTTGGAATGAGAACCTGGAAGTTCAGGTTATCATTCTTATTTTTTATTTCAATCATTTATGACTTCCACATTAAGATGGCAAGATTTCAGATACTATTTTCTGCTTCCAGTCAAGTGAGTTAATACGGTAATTTACTGTGTTAATGGTACCATTTGTCCTTCCTGATCTCACCCTACATGCAAAGGCAGCAGTTTAAAAGGGGTTGCATAAACTCTGCTTCAACTAAGGAGGAGAAGGGCTGTGATTATAAATAATGCACTTTGCAGAATAAATAATGCACTTCACAAAATTTAAATCAGGATACTTAGATATTGACTCCAAAGACATTTTGGCAACCTTGATGGCATTACCATTAATATGTGACTCTAAAGAGCATGACTAAAGTACTTACTGCTATATTTCATATCACTTTGTACATAATTGCAAAAGGGAATTTTCACATTACTGAAGTGGTAGTAGGTCAGAATATAATCAGTCACTCGTTCTTAGAGATACCTGCAACAGCAGGATTACTAGTAAACTACATATTTTTTCAATCACAATTCCAAGAAAGGCAATTTTCACATTTGAGCTACCAAAAAATTAATATCACTCTGATCATCCCTTGTTCTTTGTAGTTTCTTTATCTTTGTAAATCTGCCTTCATTTACCAGCACAATCACAGAAATCAAAAATTACAAGAAGACATAAAGAGACAACATCAACTTTGATCTCAAATGTTTCTTCTTGTAGAACTCCAAAGAGCAATTTTGATTCTTACTAATTCTTTGTGCCAACAATGATTAGAAGCCCAGTGGCTGCCACAGTAATTGCTCCATAATTATATCTGCAATACCCGACCTGGTTTATGCATTCAATCTATATTCTAATAGCAGTCAACAGGTCACAGGTCACAAGTTAATAAAAATATCATTAACATCCCCCTGTGACTAAGGAAGGGAGATATTCATCTTACTAGACCATGGTGAGCCAATACAATTTCCTTGGCTGTTAGCATAATTAACCGTGATGGCCTGTAGAGCTCCCTGGAGGATAGTGCTGGTATAAGATGACCTTGAAAGTGCGCTCTTGGTGATGCTATGCTAAAGGGCACAGCTCATCCAGGGTTTGAGTCAGGCCTGAGTCAGGTTTTCAGGATGATACATGCTTATGTAGCAACCCTGAACTCCAGAAGAGTCTGTACATTTTCCATTTTTCTGGATATACGCCCATAGAATCAGAGCAACAGGAACTAGCTGTGAAATTTACCATTTTCCTGATATCTCCAACCTCCCTTCCCCTCTTTTCAGACCCCAAATTCTCAACCTTATTTTGCTGTAAACACAGTGTTCCTTTGTACTTTCCAAGTTCTCCCCTACTTAATCAAAACCTAAAATACCAATATTAAACTTTGACCATATTTCATCACATTAAAGCTTAAATTCTCTTAAGTATTTGTATTTTTCATTTTTTAAAAAAATAAAGCTTTTTTTTCTCAGTAAATAGTGAAAGTTGGATATTCAGAATCTGAGAAAAGCCGAGGGATGCTGCCATTCATCCCCGGGGAGATGCGATGCTGCCTTCTGTCCCTTGGAGTAATTAGCTGTTTACATCTGGGGTTGTACATGGGGAATTGGATCCTGGAATGTCACCGAGGAGACAAAGTCTGTTTCTTTCTTCTTCTTCTTCTTTTTTTTTTTTGTTTCTTTCTTCTTCAATCACAGCTTTACTGCTTCTATGTGGGTATCCTACCAGTCTCTTTCAATTTTTGAATCAAAATTTTTAAAAATATAAAACTTCAGCAAATAATAGTAGAAATACATGTGTAGGTCTCATTAGGTTTTACATAGTTTGTCACTAGCCTCAGATCTTTTTTAAAAGAAGGAAGATGTAGATATAGACTACATTTTTCCCCTCCAGCCTGAGGTGTAACCAGCAACCTAAATTCTTACAACATCCTTTCTGGCAAACAAATCTGTCTTTGAATTCTTTGTGTTTTTCAATTTTATAAATTGAGTTGTGCCCAACCACCACCATCCTATATTCCATATGTCAGAGTGCAGTGACTTCACTTGGAGACAGGAAGTCTAAACAAGTTATAAAGTTAGAATGTGAGGATACGGCTAATCCAATCAGACTGATGTTCTCATAAGAAAGCAAAATTTGAACACACAAAGAGACACCGAGGACATGCACACAAGTAAAAGGCCATGCACAGGTACACAGAGAAGGGGGGGCAACCTGAAAGGTAGGAAGAGAGGATTTAGAAGAAACCAACCTGGTCACTCCTTGGTCTTGGACTTTGAGAATTTAGCATCATAGAAACCAAATTTCTTTTGTTTTAAACCACCCCATCCATAGTAATTTGTTATGGCTGTCCTGGCAAGCAAGCTAAAGCAACCCCATCAAATCATTCAGCTACTTGTTTTCAGATGTGGATCCCTAACACTCTACTTTGCTTGTCTGAACAGTGGCACAGTATGGCACCACATGCCTGCCCCCAACTGATTTGTCGCTCCTGCTCTCATGGACATTTGGGTCAGTCAGAATGTTCTGCTAAAATGAGCAATGTAGAATGGAAAGTGATTACCTGTTTCTATGTGCATGGCTGAGAGTGCTCCCCTACATAACTACGTCTGGAAATAATTTTCTCTGTCTTAGAAGATTTAGGGTACGCATTACACAACTTATTGTCAAATCACTATCAAATGTGATTGTAACCAAAGCCTACTCTACTTGCTATATAACATATTACATATGTGTATATATATGTATATATGTATGTATATAGGGGGAGGATAGGTGTATATTATATAAAATATATTATATATTATTATAATATATCATTTATTATATATTATAATGTAGATGAATACTCTATGTATCATATATATAGGTCTTCCATTCTTATCAACACTTGGTATCATTAGGGTTTTAAATTTTCTCCTTCAGCTATGGTGAGAAATTTTAGCTATCTCAATATTTTACCTTCTGTATCTCCAATCATGGTTAAGCATCACCTAGTTTCCTGATCCCAGATTATCTAATTATAACATTTATTCCTCTTCCTACTTATTTCCTTACCTCTTTCTTACTGATTTGTATCAACAATTTCTGACAATGTTGCCTTGCAGTTATGCACAATTGCCAAAATCTTCTCAAATGCTATGGCTTGTATTTTAACTTTGTGTCTGGTGTTTCTTTTTTATTTGTTTCTCTTCCTTTTTAATTGTTTTATCCCAGGGGAGGACAGGTGTGCAGTATATAATGACTACTGTGTCGAGTGTGGCAAGTACATAGCACATCTTAATTCTTTTTGTTCATCCTCCTGCCCTTTCCCCCCATCCCCTTTCTCTCCATCTCTCAGTCCCCTTCCCTTTTACAAAAGACTTGTTTTCTTTTGTATTATGTTTTACTTTGCTCTTGAATTTATTTATACTTTGGATTTTTCATATAAGAGAAACCACACAGTAGTTAAGCTTGTGTGTCTGATTGACTTAGAATTATGGTCTCAAGCTGCATCCGTTTTTCTACAAATGACACTAATTTCCCCTTTATGATGACAGATCAGTACCCATCATGTACGAACACTACATTTTCTTTATCCACTTATCTGTTGATAGACATTGAGGCTGCTTCCAATATTTAGTGAGTATGAATTATACTGCTGTGAGCGTGGATAGGCATGTATCACTGCCACATGTCTGTGACTCTTTTGGGAAGACACCTAGAAGGGGAATATCTGGTTTGAATGAAATTTCTAGTTTTAGATTTTTGAAGGGTCTCTATATTAATTTCTATGGTGAACATAGTAGTTTGCATCCACCCCAGCAATGTAGAAGAGTTCCTTTAACCCCACAGTAGAGTCAGCACTTGTTATTGTTTGATTTCTTGATGATAGCCATTCCTTTTGGGGTACGATGGTATCTGAGTACTGTACTAAGAATTTCAGGGGGATAAAATATATCAAAATTATGCCTAAGGCTTGAAATTTGTGTGCCTTGATTCCAAAATCTTTTCCTGTATTAAAAGTATATATTTTCTAAAAGTTTTAAATATTTCCTTTTAGATTTTGTTTTTCATAATCTGAAATTTACATTATTGTATGATATGATGAAAAGAGCAAACTTTACTGTGTTTTGTTTCCAATTGTTTCCACATCACTTGTTAGAAGCCCCTTCACTATTTTTCTAATTTGAAAACATCACCTCAAATACTAAATTTCCATGTCCAACTGAAAGTGAATTAAAAATATCAGTCTAGTCTCTAAGTGTCCATGACTGAATCAGTGCTGTAATGTATTAATAACAATGGCTTTAGGATAAGTCTTGACATTTGAAAGAAAAAACGGCTTCCCTTAAAATTCCTTTGACTTTTATACAAAATTATAATGTAATCTTGAACTTTTACACTTTTATTTTCTGCTAGCCTTATGCAGTTCTAAATTGCAAATATTTAAATAAATTTAAATTATACCATGTGATATCTGATGGATGTATGCATACATTAGGAAAGGATTACCACAGTTAGGATAATTAACATACCCATTATCTCCCTGAGTTTACTGCTGTGTGTGTTTGTGTGTGTATGTGGTAATACACATAAGATCTACTCCCTGAGCAAATTTCAAGCACATAAAACAATATTATTAACTGTAGATGTCAGTCTGTATATTATATATCCATTATGTCCTTACTTGTGTGGCTGAAACCCTGTACCCTTTAACTAATATTTCACCTTCTCTACTGGCTAAGCCCTGGAAATCATCATTCTACCCTATGCTTTTACAAATATGACAAAGAAAGACATATACTACATGGTCTCATTTGTATGTGAAATCTTATAATGGGGACCTTCACAGTTTTAAGTATAATGTAGTGTATCAAATTTTTAAAAACCATGTTGACATTTGATTAGAATTGCAACTTTGAATCTAGTTTACCATATGTGTATTTTTTCATTAATGCAGAGATGCACTGTTGCCCTATGTTGCTTTGTACTTCCTTCATGCCTTTAAATAAATGTTTGGAAATATTTTCCGATCAGAATTTAACAAATCTGCAGTTTGACTTTCTCTCTTGGATAACATATTTTCTACAGTTACTATATATTGTCTCAGAAAATAATCACATTTTCTGTTTATATATGAGTATTGTTTTTATATATTGAGTTTTCTGCCTAGTAAACTCATTAAACTTGCTCTTATTTACTGTATTATTTTATACACACAAATAATATTATAAAATAACCAAAGGTATTACAGGGTTGTGGTCAATGAACTATGCAATCAATCCAATCATAGATTTTCAATTTTTTCTTGTCTTGTTCTACTGCCCAGGACTTCCAAAATTATGCTGAATACAAGAGATGAACATATGCACTCTCATGCACTTCATAGTTTTAAAGAGAAAGTTTCTAAGGTTTCACTCAGACATTTGGTCACAGGTAAAGACCCTCCATTAAGGTGTTAACTCTTCCTATTACCTCTGTGACATAAGAGGTCTCAAGCATAGTCAGCTCCCAACTTTTCCAGCCTGCCTTACAGCCGCAGTCTGCTACTTGAGGTGCAGTGCATGATGCACTTCCCTAAAAGAAGCCTAACTCCCTCTGTCTCAGCTTGCTTCAGGCCCTGGGTCCAGCATGGCTTCAGTCTACTTTACTTTCTAGTGTTTCCCCTCCTGAAACTAATTATTAAGTGCAGTTCTGTTATTTAATTATCTTATGTCACAGTTGCCTAGCATTCCTGGTATGGGTACATTATTGCACAAAATGAACTTTGGAGTCACTTCTATCCTATCCACTCCTTCTGACACATCTGTCTCCACCACATTTCCCACTTCTGCTCTGCTGGAACACAGGGTTGGTTCTCATGTTCTTACACATGACTGCTTAATAAGCTCATACCTTTAGCACCAAGGGTACTTGATGCTGGAGGGCATCAAGTACGAGGAGCTCCTGCTCAAGAACTGTGGCCCAGATATGTTAGTGTGGCCAAAGGAACAAACAAGAAAAAGAAGCTTTCCTAGAAATTTGATGCAAGTGTGCTTCAGGGAAGACAGTGGACTTCAGCTAAGTATAGGCTGGTATCAGCGAGAGGAAGGCCTTCACACCCTAAAGTACTAGAACATCATGCAGTCCCATGGGCATTCAGTGTGTATACGATAACACAGGGCAGTGGGTAATTTTCAGCACTGATATTGACTTCTGAGTGACAGATTCTTATGGTTTATATCTACACGTCTCCCAAGAGCCTCATGTGGGGCTTTGGAAGATGCCTGGATTATTAGGACTCATAGCTGATGAGCGGTTAGCATGCCTGCTGGAAAGAGGTAAGTGTCTGGGAAGATGACCTACAAGGGTTCATCTTCTTTCCCAGATCCTCCCTGGATTGTTTTTCTGATTTCTGGCCATCAATCCACAAGAGGTTTATCCTTGGCCACCTGCTTGTCCCCTGCCATGCCTCCCTGTCTTGGAGCCAGCTGACTATGAACTGAAACCTCCACAAAGTAAGAGCCAAAATAAATCTTTCCTTCAAGTTCTGAGTGTCAGATGTTGTGACTCAGTGACAAGAGAAGTGACTAAGCGGGAAAAATCTTGTTTTCACAGAGCAACAATTCACCATTGCATTAATAAACTTGCTTGGGAACTTGACTGGATGAAGAGGCTTCTGGAGAAGCGGTTAGCTTGTGAGGGCACTGTGCTCATCAATGAGCTAAAACACTGATGCACTCATAGATGAAGGGGTTGTAAACCAGGAGGCAGGATCTACTTGGTAGAAGTGGGTCAAGGGAATGTGCTGCCTTTCATTGCCAGCCCTTTGCCTGGGATTCTTTACTTGCCCTCTGCTTCCTGGATACCATGAGTTATATAGTCACTTTCCAGCATGACCTTCTGCCGTACTATTTCTGCATTGTACCAGCTGACCAGAGACTGAACCCTTAGACAGCGTGAGCCAAAGTAAGTTCCCCTTTAAGTTGTGGATGTGAGGTATTTTGTTCAGTGCTTGGTAAAGCTGACCGATACATCTATATATGAGAATATATGACATACAAACACAGATAGTACATAGATTTGAGAATCTGGATTATATAAAGCATGGTGCAGAACATAATTGTAGCAGTGACGGTCATTGTATGTATTCAAGAGTCATTACATGTTGTATGCAATAGTCACCAAGTATACTGAAGAGGGAACAGTCTACAGGGGGTCTGGACCAGAGGTAACCATTGGGTTTTCAGTCTGATTTTATGCTGTTACAGTTTAGCTCTGGGGATTTAAATACTAATCTATAATAAATGAGTAAATACTGAAGACTTGGGCCTGGTTTATTGAATCAGTTGTTAAATGGTGACAGAGATTAAAGCACAGGGACTCGGCCTGGATGTATGAGCCATATTTTCTGTCAATTATATTAATAAACTGTGTAGAGAAACAGAGCAACTTGGAAATATAGGTACCTCATTATTTAAGTCTTAAATCTTTGAAAGTCGGGTTGTGAGGTTTTGCTGTTGCTATATTGTCAGTATAAGAAAAAGGGAAACTGAACTAGAAGCTCCAAATTAATTAATTTGGTTAATTCAATGGTATTCCTCTATAACATCATGCAGTGAAACAGGGCTCCTGCAAACAAGTATTGCTTATAAAAATTTCATAATTTTACCACTTGAACATTAGATAAATGGCTTTTCTATCCAATTTCTCTCAAATGTCAAAGTACTACCTCATATCCTTGGACATTACTCCTATAAATCTCTACATTTCACACACCCAGATCTGTACCACCACAAAACACTTTATAATATAACCATTGCTCCATTGTTAAGAAAGCAACCGAAGTGCAAGAGCTTTTCTCTATGTGGATCTGTTCCAGGACAGAGGTGTTTTAGAGTCAAAATTTTGCAGCAAAGCAGTACACTAAAGTACTTTTGAAGCATCAGGGAGTTGCAAGCCAGCAAAATTCCTACAGTGCAAAACCACATCCATTCCCTTTGAGCCACGCTGTTTAAGTCCTAAAGCTTGCTATTTGGGTAATGTCAGAACACTAAGAAAATAGCGGCAAAGCCGTAAGAGGTTAAAACGTATTCGTGTATGTGCTGGGCACGGGCAGAATGGGTGGTTTTATTTAGAAATGTGTCCATTTTCAGAAATTTCCTGGGTTGGTCAGTAATCATGTGTTATAAAGAAACATATAAAAATTCATAGAGTAATACATTTTTAAAGTGCCTAAAGTGCCATGTTTCAGACAGCACAAGGACCCTTGTAGGGCTCTTCCCAGGGAGCTCTTTAAGACCAAAGCACTCGCTACTCCACTGCCTGCAGTCGTAGCTCGTGATTACTCATGGCTGGGTCCTGTATCAGGAGCTGCCATTGGGTCAAGGAAAGTCATTCTCCCAAGGTTATATTCCTTTATCAATGGGAGCTCTCTTCCAACCACTGGCGAAAGTGAGGGTGTGAAGGTCTAGTCTCCTTGTATCCAACGAGAGCTCGGATAAGAGCACCATCTGAGCTCCAGCGATCCTCGTGTTGAATGAAGTGTCTCCTGTATCCTATGTCCCTTAGCCTTCCCCTTCTGCCTGGATCTGTGTCCCAAGCTCACACACATCTTGCTTGCAAGGGCACTCCCCAAAACCCCCATAAGTAGCTGTCTGTCTCAGGGTCTCTTTCTCAGAAAACCTAACCTAAGATATAAAAAAACTATATGAATCTAGGGAAAAATTTAAAACAAGATCATGGGGTTGATTACTTACTGGTTTGCTAACAATAATCCCTGCTTCTGTAGTGGTAGGGAGAGCACCAGTACAGGACTGCAATACAGTTGCCAAAAATTCTATCAGTGCCAAAGTAAGTACATAGGGAAATCATACTTACGAGGACTATGAAGCCAGATAACTATTTCTGATGTGTCTTGCTGTCTGCAAGACATGAAAAGGCTAAAGATGTGAAGTCACCAGCAAAAAAGCAAAATGTGAGCCCTAGAGTTCTCTTGTTTGTATATAAACTCTCTTCTATAGCTAGAGGACAGAGAAAACTGAGGATAACACCTGAGGTTTAATTGTAAGAATAGCAAAGCTTATACAGAAAGTTAAATTTCAGTTGTGATAAAATCTACCAAGACCAAGAGTAGCACTTCAGGTCTAAAGGTGGCAACATGAGCTCGATACAGTCAAAAATATTGACTTTTCAGCTCCCTTACGCACTCTAAGCACCTAGAAGATTCCTATTTCTAGCTTGCTAAAAGTGAGTGCCTTGACCTTCGATGTGGTTTAGTGATCAAGTGTTGGACGGGCAAGTTCAAGGTCTTGGGTTCGAATGCCAGAATAAAAAATAAAGTGCTCATATGTTCATTCATTGTTTGAAGATAAGACAGAGGCTGCCATATTGCATATTGTGAGACAAAAATTTCACCACTGACCCTTCCACACAGCAAAAAAACAATTAGGACCAGGTTTCCACAAAACCTGTATAGAAAAAAATAAATGTAATAAAGAGATGATACTCTTAAGGGATTCAAGGCCTAGCTAACTTGCTGGCAGGAGCTAGGGTTATATCTAGTGAGACAGTATGTGTACAACAAGGTCCTGAAGGTACTGATCAAGAAGAATAAAAGATAAAGTCAGAGATGAAGAATAAAGAGTTTGACATTTTATTAAAATGCTAAAAAATTAGCACTCTAGCAAAACCCTGGGAAATGTTCCTCGGATAAATCTGGAAGATTAGATAAAGTGATAGTCTATAAAAATAAAGCATAAGCACTAAATCCCTCATGGTAAATGGTAGAAAGGCTCAGAAAATGTGGATGCTAAAGTAGATACAGTACCATGAGTCAGAAAACTCACTAGATAACTATATTCTATGGATGGTCCTAAGACATTTTCTTTACCTAAGAATTTGCTGATAAGAAAAGTACCAGAATTAATAATAACAGGAGTGAATATTCTTTGTAGGTAAGGCTGATGGCAGGATCTGACATTAATGAATTAGACTCTCTGGTAGCAAAGAAAGATGATCAGATCCCAAATAATAGTAGAATTAATTAACTATGATAATATAGTATGTGCACTTATTATAAAATTGTTAATAGAGCACAATGTTCCCAGGCAACAAGATAGATGAAAGGCCAGCAAACTTTTCCTGGAACTATATAACCCCTCTCAACTCAAAAATAAAAGTAAACATCAAAGATGTATGATTAGGACTAGTGTCATATAAAATGTCACTATGGAAAGCCCACTTTCAGACTAAAGTCTGTTCTTAGAGTGGTTCCCAATGACAGAGGGACAGACTGTGTGTGACCCCATTGAAATGGTTACTATATCCTAGCTCTTATCCATGGCATGTAGTCATTTACACTTGAGTAATCTGCTCTGACCCATTTACTAAGTGACTGGGGAAAGGGGAAAACCCAGACATTTGAGATTCTTGGACAAAGGATAGAGTTGACATTATTAGCCACTGACCATAAGCTTTGTAATAGCCCTGAGGTTAGAGTGGGGGCCTTGGTGGTCCAGATACCAAACAGAGTATGGGCCGACATAAACTCTCACTGAATCCACCCTAGATAGTTGAAGGGGACATACTGTATTTTTCTTGGTGGAAATTTGGCCAGATATCCACATACATTCCTTGACCTGAACTAAGTGCTATTAAAGCAGAAAAAGTTATATGGAACTTTCTGAAACTATTCCTATACCAGCCCAAACTGTAAATCAAAACTAAAATTATTTAATAGGAATAATAACAGAGTTAAGAATAGTCATTCAGTATGAAAAAGTGCTGACTCCCATCTTATTTCCATTTATTCACCAGTTGGGCTGCTACAAAAATAACAATGATTCTAAATTGTGACAGTAAATCTCCAAAACAACCACACAGTATGTTCAACTGTAGATTATAATGTGTAGAATGTAGAACATTATATCATGATTTCAGGCACAACATATGCTGCCATTGATTGGAGAAAGATATTTTCTATTCATATTAGAAAGGAAAATCACAAGTACTTCCCAACTGTGTAATAAAAAAAAAAAAAGAGGATTTTAGTTTTTCCAGAAGGCTGGTTATATCTTCCACCTTCTGTTACTTCAAAGGGACAAATCACTGAGCCATTCCACAGATGACATTCATCCACTATCTTGTTTTGAAAAATTTATTCAAAGTGGGCTCAATAATGAAAACTGCCAGAGGATTTGGTAAGAGTATGGACTACAAAGATTTCTTTGGGTGTTCCATACCAGTAGAGGTCAAGTCCTCTTGGAAATGCCAGCGCATCCCTTTAAAAAATATATATACCTTGGACCTCTCTCTACTAAGAAAGAAACATGTGACAGCTAGACTTCCTTGGTTTCAGGCAGAAGATTATTTCAGCTGCCCATTTACTGAGTGACGTGGAAGACTGATAACACGGAGAAGAACCCAGGTAGGAAAGGGGTCTGTAGCAGATCTGCGCTTCCATGCTTACAGCGCTGCACTTAAACCATGTGTAACATCAGACTCAGTGGCAATGGAAGCATCACTCATGAGAAAAGGCACTTAGGAGGAAGTTTATGACAAGCCCCAATAGAAGAAGCTACTATAGACACTAACACTTCTAGAACAAGGTACTTCTACCAGCAAAGAACTAAACAGCATTAGACAAATTGCTTTTGATCCCTGGAAGAACTGTAGGTCCTGCAGGTGGGTTTTCAAGTGACCATTAGGTCAGAACTGCCCATCATGGGTTGAGTTCTGTCAGAAGCACCAAGTAATCGTAGGTAAATGGGCTCTGTAGTAACTCATTAAAAGCTGGACATGAGTGATGTAGTATCAGCATAAACATGGCCAGTGAATACAAATAAACCACATGAACAGGTGATCTAGATGCCTGCCATCCATTGTGCTGTGTCAGCATCTTTTCCTCAGTTTACATCTGTGGCTAAGTATGATATGGATGTTGAGTCAAGAAAGTCTTGTATAACCAAACTGGAAGAGGAGGACAAGGTCTGAGCTGGTTCATAGATGGGACATCACAGTATCCATGTGCAAGCTGAGGCCTGACTGCTATTCATTGCAGTCTCATCAGGGGTCAATCTAAAAGCCAAGGGTAAGGCAAAATTCTCTGACTGGATAAAGATTAACTAGTACATTGATTATGTATGTGTTTTTTTAAAGTTTTCCTGAGATGAAAACATAAATGCAAAGGAAGTAGTAAATGGGCCAGCTTTCTGGCCAGGGGCCAGGAAGGCTAATAATTGAGAGAAACAGCCCACAAATGTTTGGAGAAGTATATGAGTGGAATCTTTGAAGCCCATGAAGTATTAAGAACTTTGAATCATATATTTGCACATACTAAAGAGCAGCTACCAAGCAAAAGGCATAATAAAGGGGTTAAGTGGAGCAACTAAGGGATTAAACCAATGAGAGAGATTAAACAAGTAAGAGATTAAGACCATGAGTTGACATTAGCCACATCTCGCATTAGCTTTCCTGCCATGAGAACACAATACCAGAGACCTACAACTCAAAGGTTGTTCAGGGGATTTAAAATGGCTAACGACTGAGGGAATTCATTCCATGGTTGGATGGCTTCAAGGTAGAAATGCCATGGTGGAAGTAAGTGCATGGCAGAGCAAGATGTTCAGATTGTGGCAGCCAGGAAGCAAAGCAGGGGAACCATGGTTGGGGACTGTATAGCACCCAAGGTCTCACTTCCACGATCCACCCAGGTACATTCAGGAGCGTGTTCTACTAATGTAATAGGCACTTCTTGATCCAGTGAAGCTGATGAGTGACAAATCAGTCATCCCAAGAAATAGCGCCATGTGTACATGAATGGAGTACAGGAATGGAGGTTATGCATTAGCTCAGCATCACAGGCTGCCACTCATCAAGTTCAGTCTAGCTATTGCTGCTTTTAAATGTCCATACTATCAGCCATGGAGTTTAGTACTGAGCTTCTGAAATGGGGCCATCTCTCAAAGAGTGTATTAAGTCACTGGCAGAAGACAGCTACAGTGGGCCCCTACAGCCTCTTCCATCAGATGGGACAAGCCTGTGTGTCATTCTAGCCCTTAAATTATCTGTGGAATGTGGACAGTTTTTGTTGTCGCTACAGCCTTAGTCAGTTTCTTCTTTTGCCCAATCTTATTTTCTTCAACCCTCATAGGTGTTGTTCTGAGAATGTTCCCCAGCCAATATCCTAAAGGAAAAACTTTGTTCTATAGAATGTCTTGGTTCCTTTTATTTTGTTGCTGAGACACCCAGAATTAGGTTTGTGGAGGTTTTTGTCTATACTTGGCTGGCGCCAAGGCAGAGTGGCACATGGCACAGGGCAACTGCTCATGACGGTGGAACATAGTAAAAGCAGCAAGACCAAAAGTGGGAAGGAGTGGCAGCAAGCAGCCTCTTTCCCTTCCTTACATGGATATGCAAACTATGTGCCCCAGGGTGGTGTAGCACTCATACCCATGAATTAATCATAAACTCTAGAAGAACCCCCTCCCCTGTGACTGCATGTGGCTTTGGGGGGACATCCAGACACAAACCATAACATAGATATTTCCTAGATAATCCAATCTAAGATGATGACAAGGTCTGGTATTTAATTCAGAAGAAAAAACTGAATTACTATCAATGGTTATTTTCTCACATCTGAAAACTTAGCAAAATCATATTACTCGGGGCTGGAGGTACAGCTCAGTGGGCTAAGTGCTTGCCGCCGAGCACTAGGGCCCTGAGTTCGATCCCCGGTCCCGGAAAAAAAAAAAAAAAGAAAGAAAAAAAAAAAAATCATATTACTTGTTACTTAAGAGCTGTTTTTGTTCAGCCAGACATGGTGGCACACACTTTAAATTCCAGCATTCTGAGAAGTGGAGGCAAGAAAGTCATCAGTTTTCACCCAGCCTAAACAACTTAGTGACTTAGCAAACCCTATCTCCAAAAATATTTAAAATTTATAGGGATATGGCTCAGTATAAAGGGCCTGGGTTTGATCCCTAGTAACCACACACACTAACACACACATAGTTTTGCATAAGTAAGACAGCAGTGATAATTTGAAGGAATTATTTTATTTCCTTTCTACTGAAGTTACTTGTTTTTATCTTGCCATTGTATAGTAAGTCATAAAATTAGGTTTCACAATGGATAACACAAATATATACAATCTACAGGAGGGCTTGAAGCAAGTACACTGCCTCTTTTAGTACATTATAAATGGTACATGGATACCACAAATATATACAATCTACAGGAGGGCTTGAAACAAGTACACTGCCTCTTTTAGTACATTATAAATGGTACATTCAGAGATGTGATTTGACTCATAAGCAGCCTGCCTAGGTTGGTACTGAAGGTGAAATCATAAAATAAATTAGCAGTACTATGTACAATATTTTGTTATGTTAATATGCTACACCTCTAAGTCCTTGGAACCTAGTAAAGTCAATGTAAAATAAATAATTACAATGGGGAAATTTCATCTATTTCTCAAGAGCTATACAGTGAAATATTGTATATATTATTTAGAATGTGATTCTCTATAAAATGGTTATATTTCTGCATGGAAAGATAAGAGTTGTGACTTGGCTAAGTTTTGTTAGAGAGAAAAATGAGATTTGTCTTTAAGAAAACAATAAAATTGCTAGGTATTAAAAATGAAAGAGTTCATCTGATCACAAATTTCCATGAAAAACAAAGATTTTTCAAAGAGTCTAGGAGATTTCTTACTTGGACTTCAAAAGAAAAATTTTCTCACTATAATATATTGCAATGAACATAACCTTTGACATTATGTAAATATTGTAAGATCAACACAAGTCCCTGGAGTTGCAGTTTATGTTCATTGCTATATTTCCTATTCTTACAGTCATGAGAAATACCTGAAATACCACCAATATATTCTTTGAACTTGTGTTAAGAAATGGTAATTCTATGTGACTTATTTATAATTGAATCATCTACCACATACAGGTAATACATCTTAGAGCTAACTCGATTAAGGAAATGCAATATACATAGTGGATTAATAACCTTGCTGGAATCTACTTTCAGGGTCCATCACATTCTGGTTTTTCATAAGTGGAAAAAAACCTACATAATACATAAAGGTGTTCAGGGTAAGCAATCAGGTTAGGATCAAAAAGAGGAGAGAAAGAGCAAAAAGTAAGAAAAGGACTGGCCAAAAAAGAAATTTTGAGAACAGGAAATGACATGAGAAAATTAGAGTGAATTTCAATGAGAGATACAAAGAAACTCAATTTTAAAATAGAGACAAGAAAGTATGGGCTGGCATATACTTTAGTGGTAGAGCATTTGCCTAGTACGCATGAGATGCTGGATTTAATACCCAGGGTCACAAAAATAACAATAAAAAGCAAAGCAATAGAATCTCAAGGGCAATGCTTTTCTCTGAATGAGAGTAATTATTTCAAGTATTTGGTTGATTGTAAAAGCAGCGAAAGGGGAGGTACAGCAGGTACTGTACATTAACAGGGATGGTGGTAGCAGCAGACAGAAATGAATTTAGAGTCAGAGGAATCAGGTTAGAGCCCCAGATCTATTCCTGCCAGCTGGTTGGTATGAGAAAACTCACTTTATTCTCTGTGTGTTAACATTTTATTTGAAAAACAAAGTGTTGAGAAAGGTTGTCTGTAGTCCTTCTAGTCCTACAATTTTATGACAGTTCTTATTTTCCAGGATTATCATTTTAGGAAGTATAAAATTTAAGTAATTATATAAATTCTTATCAAGAAGACTATTAACAGCCCTTTTGCATTTTCGTGGAATTTTATACTTTCACAAGTTGTCTCATGCCTTTCAATCCTCATAAGAAGTACTGTAATGTGAGGTTAACAACCGCATCTCCACTTTCTAAGTGAGGGCTGGTGCTCTGTAAGAAGTTTTGCTCCCTTCCTGAAGGGCAGACAGAACTCAAAGCTGAGTCTCACTCTAAGACTGCTTTGCTGCCCAAGCTGTCCAATATAAGAAGTAAAGGGCTTCTTGGTAAGTGCATTTCACTACCTTTAGGAAATACTGTTGCAAAATTATTTCAAAATTTTGGTCCTCAGCAGTAGAGAACTTGAAGAGATGAGAATGTTTAAATCTCCAATCTACTTATGTGCCTGTGTAGGTATTCCATCTGGGTGAATTTCTTTGCTGAAACAGTTTCATATTTTCAAAAATAGCATAGATTTTTTAAAAAAGTATAAATACCCTTGTTTCTAAAATCATTATTAATGCCTCTCCCTGAAGGATTAAAATAGTGTTTTTAGTTCTGAATCTCCCCTCACCCTACAAAAAGGCGCTCTATTGTTTAAAAATGTTAGAGAATGTTTACTTCACTTGATTAATGTTGACTTTAATTAAAGGTAAATTTAATCAAGTTTTCTTTACTATAGGACATTTCAGAGCCTTTGATACATTACTGTACACTATATTCCTAAGGGAGGAAACCATAGTCAATAATTCTAAGACTTCTTTAAAAATTAGCTCAATAAAAAGGAAAATATTTCATCAAAATTTTGTTCTGTTGAACACAGTTTGAGACTTTTGTCCCTATACAACTAAAAAATGCCCTAGAAGTTATTTAATTGAACTTAAAGAATAAAAAAGACCCCCAGAGAAGTCAAGTAATTTGCTCAGAGCATGCTTACAGCTCATGACTAGAAGGAAGACTTTCTAGCCCCTCTGGAGAGTTATTTTCATTTCCTAAGTTCCTTTTCCATAAGATAGGCATAGTCTATTATCTTCATTATCAAATAATGAAGAATAAATTGTCTTTCTAAATGTAAGGTATTTATTTACTGAGGTGTAAATAAATAAAATGTACCATAAATTCAATATAATTTTCAACAATATTCATTTTCTGACTCATCAAGGCAACTGAACTTTATAAAACAATTTAAAGTGTTTTTCTTTCCTTTCTACAAATGTCAGAATCTTTCTAAAACTAGGAGAAATGGTTTAATGGAAAAATAAAAAGAAACCAGCCAGATCAATTCAGCGGCTCGAGTGTACACTTTATTGTCATCTAGTTCTCAAGATGAATAAAATATTTGCAATCTTTCTAAAAAGGTATAAATATAAGGCTCAGAGTGTTAATTAAGGTGGTTTAGATCATATGGCCAATTCATAGATTAATCAAGATTAATTGTCCAGAGTTCTGTCTGTACAATTATTTAATTGTTTAAGTCTCTGTTTTCCCTTTTATGAGATGGAGAAATCATTCAATTACATAAAAAACAATAAAATTAACACATTCTATGTAAAATATGTATGTACATTTAAGTTATGATTGCTATTCTCAGGGAAAACCAACTTCATTTTAATACTTTTCTTAATTAATGTCGGCCAGTAACATACACTTGAAGACCAATATTCCCATCAGAAAAAACAAAGTAAGAAAATTCTTGACTTTCCCTTTTGTTGTTTTTGTTCAAAAGATTTCATGTGACTTTTAAAGTTCCTATAGGCCTTGACCATATTTGTTGATCAAGCATGTATGAACTGCATAGCTTTAATGAGAAATTTAAGATTTATGGAATTCAAAATTGCTTTGGGAAATGAAAACACGATTTCATTTAATAATGGTCACTAATGGCCTGCAATCAAGGCAGCAACAGCTAGGCAAAGAAATAAACAATTAGCTGTTTATTTGAAATGTAAGCAGAGGACAAACTAGCAATTTGTTCATTATTCTTATCTGCTGGGTCCTTAACCCCTCAACTGTGTAATGGAAAAGATGGATGCAAACTGAATGTTTTTATATTAAACTATATTTTAAATAGACAAGTTTGTGCTTACTTTCCCTCTAATTTAAATTCTATTGGTATCTACATTTTTATTCTGTGTTCTCATAAAGGAAACATTAACCAATTAAAATGCAGTAAATTCCCTTTCATCCGTAAGGTCCAGTGTGTCAGAGGTCTCTGATAAAGTTCTCAGAGTAGTTGAAAATATTTACACCAAAGACTTACATTAAGTCTTCTAGGGATTTGAGCAGAACTTTATTGAGTTCTTAAATACGTGAGGCTGTTAAGCTTAGTTATCAGAATTTTCAGCCTCTGACAGATGAGTAGATGCAAACCAGAAAAGGTCAGAAGCTGTCTGAGTCAGGTGAAGTTCATACAGATGTGATGGCTGACATATGTCCAAAAACAAAGCTCTATAACTGTTGCCCTAGCTTTTAAGAATTGGCTAACTGGTGTTAATGATCCTTGGGATTTTTCAACTAAGTCTTCCATTTTTAGACTTGTCCTCAAATATAAAGGTTGGGTAGCTGTAAAATTGAGTGGTATGTAATTGTGTGTGTTAGCCCACACACCTGTATGTGATATGTGTGCTTAATTGGCAATGCCTTCTTAGAGTAGGTAGGTGCCAGTGAAGAACAGTCATGGTAAGGGTGAAGGAAACAATAGCAAGAGAAAAGTAAGAAATTTTGAGAAGAGAGCATGCAATAATTTGATTTTAATGACTTGAAAGAAGACTGAATGGATGAACTATTGTCTAAGTGGAAGGTGGCCAGAAGCCAGCCTGCATTTGTTTTCTTTAAGTCTATTGTTATAGTCTCTTTTTATCCTATAGACTATGTGACTTCCTTGGGTGTCACTCATTTGTTTGTATGTGGCAGTGAGTAAATATTCTAGGATGCGTTTGCATTAGGAGGATAAAGAAATAGTGGGCCGAGGATATAGCCAGCAGCACAGTGCCTGCCTAGCAAGGGCAAGGTCATGAGTTCAATTCCCAGCACCAAAATAAGGGTATGTCACGCACAGGTATGTAGAAAGGCAAAAAAGAAAAAGTCACCAGTCTACACTGTAGACTGTAAGCCATGTATTATCCTGGGTATTCCTTTGGTCTCACCTCATCTAATGTAGAAAATAATCACAAGTCACTGATCTCATTGCTATTCTCACAGGTGAGATAACTGAGACACAGAGAAGCTAAAGGGCTTATTCAGAGACAGTTCACAGGACCCTTCAGTGGGACGCTGGCAAACCTAAATTTCACCCTCAGGCATGACTGGATCCACGTTTGTATTTTTAATCATATGATAGTTTTGTACTAGCTTGGGCTCTGCAGAAGGAAAAAAAAGTACACAAAAGTGAACTATGACTTCTATTGTTTTAATTTTGGCATGGATTAGTATAAACAATAAGTAAATAAATACATAAATAATGAACACAAGGTATGTGCTAGTGATAATAATGACATATAATATTAATTGAGCATTTATAATATGGTAGCCAATATATCTTACATCCCATGGTGTGATGGTTGACACATTGTGTCAACTTGGGGAGTCTAGACGTTTAGCTAGGTGACTCAGCAGTTCTGCGTCTTGGGGTGAAAGGGACTTGCTCTTACCCTTCTGGGGTGTTGTTCATTGTGTCAATTTGAGAAGTTTAGAAGGGTAACTATGAGACTCAGCAGGGAGCCAGGGTGCTCACTTTGTATTCATCCTGAGTCTGTGCAAGAGGAGGGCATGGGGATTATGTGAGCACTGCTCACCCCCTGGGTCGGGGTGGCCTGTTTACAAAATAAGGGGGGGAAAGAAGCTTGCTCTTCTCTGCCACTCCTTCTTTTTCTTCTTGTTGCTTTGCTGTTTTCTGCTGCTATGAACTGTTCCCCTCCACCATGTACCATTCTGCCTTGGAGCCAGCCAAGTATCAACTGAAACCTCCACAAACTGTAAGCTAAATAAACCTTGCTTTCCTTCATTTTGGGTGTTGGGTATTTTGTCTCAACAACAAGAGAAATGTAACCAAGACACATGGCTAACATTTCTAGTAATCAATAGTGACTGACACATTAAAAAGAAGGAAAGTATAGCCAAACATTAGCCTATTATTTTCCGGGGATGATGTAATTCTAAGTGCTTGAACATTTCTCCAATTCGTATGGGGTCTGTCTAGAAGCCCCCAAGAGATTATATGTAGTAGAAGAAAATAGGAGGCAATATAAGACTGAGCTCCTGATGTAAATAATAAACAACAGACTTCTCATCACTGTATCTCATCAGCTATACATATATACATCTGTCCTTGAAAATCAAAGTTCGGTAATGCTGTTTGTCATTCTTATGAGTATATAATTAGCTACAGTTCTAAAAGCCCCTACTGTATACAAACTTCTGCTGTTGATTTAATTTTTAAATGAGTTATAGCACCCAATTTTCTATTTTACCAGAACTAAATGCAATATTGGGGCAGTTTACACCATGTTCAAGATTATTACCAAAGAAAATAAAAACTGTGACAAAATCTGCTCCAGCTTTTCAAGTGACGTGGTTTAGGAATGTACTATAACAACTATGTAGAGATGTAGTTCTAGTGTAGACTTTCTCTAATTCAATCTGACTTTGAGCCATTAGCATGATCTGTTTTCTTTTCTTGAAAATGTCATAACAATAACTCTAACATTATCTATTTTATTGGTCTGGAAAGACCTGTTAGCTAGGACTGAGAGATGTAGATTTAAACCTTATGCTTTTTTCCTTGTGAAAATTTCATCAATTCAAACGCTTTGAGTCTTAGTTTTCTCATTTATGAAGTTTTGCTATTAGGCTGGCCTCACTAAAACAATTGTGTTGGAGAAAAAAATAAACAGAAAGACTGGACTGAAAGTACACTAAATTATATGAAGTGAGCTAAGCCATAAAATATCCACACTTTTGTCTTGTACAATGTAGACATATTAAATATTTACAAAATGCATACTGGATATGTGGCCAGTATTGCATAAGGTTTAAGAGTGCAGGCCCTGAATCAATCTCCCTGGATTCAGAACTGTCTCTACAACTTCTTATTCTTAGGTGAATAAGAATTTACTACACTCCTGTGTGCCTCTCTTTCTTCAAGCACATCATAAGAAAGAAAGTTACCCGTTGCTCAGGCTGCTTGTAAGATGTTTCATGGAGTGTGCTTAGTACCATGTTGATCAAATATAAAGCATGCTATTAAATATCAAAATTATTGTTATTTTTCTTAAGGTAAAATGAAAGTAATAAAAGGAAGTGAGAAACTGAGAAAGATTCAGCAGACTGTTAAAAGCTTGCAAGTGTTCGTGTGTATTGGAGGGTACGGATGGAGAGGTTAGTTTCTATGGACACAGAAAGTGTGAACCAACAGCTTCTGTTCCATCCCTATTAATTCTGAAAGGACAAGGAAACTAAATACTAGCAGAGAGATTACATAAGAATATACCAAGCTGCATCTCTGAGCTTTCCACCATAGCCCCATTTGGAGGAACCCAAGAATACTAATAAGAGAACAGAAAAATAAAAAGGTTTAAAATACAGAGTAAGTTATGCAAGTCATTTTACAGATTTTATTTATGACATAGAGTGTAACTGAAAAATTAAATACACAGAAATGATATTCTTTTCTATGCCTGTAGTATCTTTTACAATCCCCTTGCTTTATGAACTTCACAATTTCTTCTAACATGGAAGTCCTTTCTTGACTT
The DNA here is from genome assembly GCA_004027595.1 of Dinomys branickii. Taxonomy (NCBI): domain Eukaryota; kingdom Metazoa; phylum Chordata; class Mammalia; order Rodentia; family Dinomyidae; genus Dinomys; species Dinomys branickii. The sequence continues at coordinate 34,222 of PVLD010009194.1, read as the reverse complement.
GGGAGGTCCTCCAAGCACCCTCCTCCTGTGTGCTGATGTGGCACTCTATGCGCACTCCCAGCCCTGTCTTTGATCTAACAGTGCAGTTGTACAATCACCTGCTTATATGTTAGATTCTCTACCTCTTCATGACAAGGGCCATATTCGTGTTTTTTATTTTGCTAGCAGAGTGAGGCCAGAGCCTTTGCACTGCTCTGCTTCCCCAGTAATTTCTTAAATTTTGAAACAGGGTCTCAGTAAGTCCTAAACTGTCTAGGCTAATCTTGAACTTGTGATCTTCCTATCTTAGTCCTAGTTCTGCGATTACGGTGTGTATCACCGTATCCTGCTCCATACTCATCTTGATATTCCTAAAAAGACTAAATTGTTTTCTTCTGGATAGTGTTAACATAGCTTAAATTTTTATTCTCTTCTAAAAGAAGTTTGATATCTAATTTATACTTTACTTGACACAATATATGACTCATAAAGTTTTTGTAGATTGTTTCTAATGACATGAAACAAGTATCTGGTAATCTTCAGAATTATAAAATGTACACTCATTTTATAAATATACAAGATTTCTTACCTTCCTATTATTGCTTTATAAATAAATTTTGGGGGTAGACTTAGAATTATAACATAGTTTAAAAAGAATCAGCTTCTTTTGCTGACTTTCAGTATGTCCCTGGAATAGAAGGTGATGTCTTTTCCAACTACCCGATCTTATCAGTTGCCCTGAAGCCAAGTTCCTTGAGGTATACAACTGGAGTCATTTATTAACTAATTATACTTATTGTTCAGAATAAGGTCCTCTTAATAAAAAAGAAAGGGATGTGTATTCCCTCGGCATATTGACATTGAACTGTAAAACATCTGTTTCCATTTTTCATTTTGTTTCCCTGAGTCTGATTTAGTCAGGAAGATTTTCAGTCATGGTTGGAAAAACCTCCACCTCATTGACTTTCTTTTCCTGGGATTTGTGAAGACTTCTAACACTACAGGACATTTAACTACTTTATCAAAATGATTGGCAATTAGATAATTTGTAACTATGTGTACTTCTTATTTGTGCCCTGATAAACCCAAATGAACAGTTAAAATGTTTTTCCTCTAAATAACTATAGGACATAGGGATGAATTGCATAAGAATAACTATGTCTGTCACTATTGTCTTTCACTAATATTCACTGGTAGACTAGAATTCTATTTTATAAAATATATGCACATCTTTCTATCCCAACTCTCATATGGTATAAAATTAAGAATAAAACTATTGTTTTTCTCCTTGACATGCGAATTGTTCACAACAATGGTACACAGTTCAAATATACAATATTCTTCAATGTATAGTCCTTGCATAGCATGTAATCCAGTTTATAGATGGGGAAACATTTAAAATTAAGATAGAAATGTACCATACAGTCAACAGAATTGGATTGTTTCAAGGAAAGGTTAGAGGTAGCAGGAACTGAGAGCTCAGGAATGATAGGCTAGAATAAGGTTAGGTTAAAATATAAAGTTGAGAAGTAGTTCCATCCTTGATGAATACAGAGAACACAGTACTGGATGTATGTACCTTCCAAAGAATTATGGGTATCTTCGGTTCTATTAAAATAATAGTGTATTTATAATCTGTACACATCTAATGGCTGTACAAAATAGGATACATGTTCTTTTACTAAACAATACAATAGTGATTTCATTTCATGACCTCTTTCTAGTATGTTGCAGTTTTATTTTTGACAAATTGATACATGATATAAATGCAGAGGTAATTGTGTGAATGTTAAACAGGACAATAAAATTTTAAAATATAGCTTCTACCCTTGTGCACAATTCTGAAGTATTTTGTTTTTATCAGCTAAATAGCTTTTTGTGCAGACTTCAGTCCATGTGTCTGAAATGTGCTGTTTTTAAACAAAAGATAACTATAATCTTTTCACATTCCATGGCACTGCTGTTTACACATTGCAGTTTTTCAGCATTCACTTTTTTTGGAAGGAGAAAATTCTCCACTTGCTCAATGATACTAAACTGTTATTTGGGCTCTTACAATTAGGTCCTCAGATTTTATAAAAATATAGTCTGTAGCTTTCTAGGTTCTTCACTAGGTGAAGCTGTACATAAGGAATACAAAGAGACACCAAAGACTTTTAAATGTTGAGTTTTTCCACTGTAATGTAATGTGGGGAGCATTTTGTTCATGAATACTTTAGCTAATAAATTGGACAAGGCTTGAGCTTCTCTTAGTCAATGCAAATCATTTTTTTTACTGTGCTTGGGGAGAGGATATTTTAATATAATTTTGCCTAAATAAAACAGCCCACTCTAAATGTTAATTTTTAAATATCAAACTTTGGTGAACCATCTGTTTGGGAAGTGAGATTACAATATTCTTAAATTTAAGTGGTGGGTAAAAACAGAAAATTGTGGAATATGTTACTATTAAAGCTTCAAACATTGCATTGTCTTCCTAGTGTAATAAACTGAAAGAGTAAATAAAATCCAAAAGATACAATAAATATTGTGAAAGGGAAAGAAACTCCTCAAAAGGAAAGAACAACTGGGATGAGGGAAAGGCGAAATAAAAGGAAGAAAGAAAGGAAAAAAATATATATACAAGATAATTGTACTACTAATTTCTATTGGTTTATTGAAAGGGAGAGGTAATGCCTAATTTTTGACCAATTTTATGTGCTTATATGTGGTAATCTGAACAACTATTTAGAGGACAATAATAGGCAATATAACAACCATTGTTGATTTACTATCATCTTGCTTTGAGATTCTGTACTGTTTTTAATGTTTTTAAATGTTTTATTCTCTAAAATAAAAACATTAAAAATTAAAACAAAAAATAAGGCTTCATTAAGAGGAATTGATAGGGACTTTACTTTTGATCAGTTGAATAAGTACCAATGTCAGTGTGTGGAAAAATTTTCTTAAAACTGGTTCGTGTATTATTTTGATCCATTTTCTGTGGCATTTGATGCAATAAACTTTTGAAATTTATCCTGAACAAGAGAAAAGAAAACAGTGTTCTAGGCACGCCACCAGCAAATCACCTACAGAAACATTCAGTTTTCTCAGGTTCATCTAGATGGAAAGGCTCACTGCACGGTGGTGCTTAAGACTGTAAGGACTTGAAATCTAGGACACAGACCCTCTTTGCATGTCCAATCAGTTTGTTAGAAATCCGACCCCGTGCCATTAGGGCTGGGTCATTAAAATGCATTCTCTGAAATTTGTATCTGAGCTGGATGCTGTCTACAGCCTTTGAACTCTATCAACTTCATGTTCTTCAAGGAGTTGTTTTCCTTTGAGATGGAGATGACTATTTTTGGAGGCATACATTAAAGACTAAAAAATGTTCACATACTGGAACTGTGTATTCTTAAATTAGTATGTGTTGATAATAAATTAGCCAGATGCAAACACATGAACTATATTACCCTAGTTTCTGAGGAAGACCATGTGGACTTGGGACAATGCATTCTTATTAGTTCTAGAATTATTACTACATGCAGTGAGCTCTAACAGCAATTCCATTTTCAATGCAAGGTCTATTTGAAATAAGATGATCAGCCAAATAAATAAAAAGAAAATAAATGAGAGAGTACATCAGAACATAGTGAATTTGGAATAACAATGAAAAACAAAGACCATGTAGTTCTCCAAAATGCATACTAGAACAAACCTTTTTTCATAACGTTTCTCCATTAGCAAGCTCTTTGGAAACTCAAGGATGAAACAAGTTTATATCCATTGTCAACTAGTGACTTTTTGGTTTTGTAATTTTACATTACAATTACAGTCTTTATTCTAGATGTTATGATAATCATACCTATATGACTGCACCCTTCTAAACTCTATATTAACTGTTACTCTACCTTGTTTTCATAATACTGTAATGCAACATTAAATCTCTGAGCGAATGTTTGGCATGAAGTTGCTCAAATCATAACAGTGAATGAAGCATAAAAATGTCATTACATGATTATCATCCCTCATGAAACAAGTACTATAATTGTGATGTCCTGATTATCTAAGCTAGCAAAGAAGCCAAAATATCATATGCAACTACACTGGTAACATAAAAATCTCATCTAACCCAGTTCCGTCAGATCCAGTTCCACTCGACTTTCAAAGGATATGCAGCTGTGCTAGAGGAGTGACTTTTCTCATTTGTCTGAGGAAGAGGCATCAAATGTAGATATTAGTTATATGATAAAGTAACAACTCTGGTTATCAGTTAAGTGACTAAAGTCTGAACCACCAGATGATCAAGCAAAAGAAGTCAGTAAGGAGCCCTCAGCTGTAAAGTCTTGAAAGCATGATATATGTTTTACTGACCTAGCTTAGAGGTGGTGACTGTCTGGTGTGTGCCGAAGGACTGTTTATTATCACTGAAAGCTCTAAAAGGTTCTCCATCACTGACCTATCTATTTCTGGCCATCAAGCAAAAGATTGTGCAAATCCTTTGAGTATATTTTTAAACTGAATTCATTGATTAGATTAAGGAACAGATCACCTTCTTCCAAGCAAACATTCCTTAATCAGTCAGGGCTACAACAATGGCATGGACAATCTTTGAATCATAAGTGTGAAAAGGCAGGATGGTTGTTGGATATAAATTTTGAACTCCCTGAATCCTTTGGAAAATGAGTCATTATAAGTTGGGTTCCTACTTTTATTTTATTGGTATCAGGAATCAAACTTAGGACCTTGCACTTGCCATACAGGTGCTTGTATCATTGGGCTATATCCTCAGCCCAGCCTTGTGTTCCTAATTTTTAAAAAATTAAGAAGTTAAATATGCTTCACATGTTAAACTTGTTTTTGTTCAGAATTCTATATTATCTTCATCCGACTGGAATAGAAACATAGATACTAGGTGACATAGACTCAGGAGATGAGAGAAAAGCCTTAAAGCTTTTCTGCATTCTGGGATATTTCCTTTGATTTTCTCTCCCTTCTTTTGGGCCACATTGTTTCCTAGACTGCCCAAGGTACAGGACCAGTTATGAAGAAGAAACACCCCCAAGACTCACTTGCAATTCTTATATCATCTCACTTCCATGTAAGGTACCAGGCACTCCTAAATGTGCAGTCTAGTGAACCAGAGAAACATCTGGTCACACTAGAGAGCCCAGCGCCCTGTGCTCTGTCCTGACCACAAAGAAACAACCACTTTGTAACTGTGGTTCGTGTTACTAACTTGCCATGCCTTTAAAAATATAATAACTTGCTATTGTGGTTTGTGTCTGCATGTCCCCCCAAATCCTCATGCAGTTATGGGGTGGCTTTTAGAGTTTATGAATGATCCATGATCCATTGCTGGGATTGTGGGTGTGAGAGCTGTACCTGCCCTGGGGCAGGTAGTTTGCTGGGATTATGGATATGAGAGCTATACTCGCCCTAGGGCAGACAGTCTGCTGGTATTATGGGTATGAGAGGTATACCTGCCCAAGGGAGGATAGTTTGTATACGTGAGGGAGAGAAAGAGGCTGCTGGCTGCCATTCCTCCCTTCTTGCACTTGTTGCTTTGCTGTGTACCACCGCCATGAACATTTGCCCTCTGCTATGTGCCACTGTGCCTCAGAACCAGCCAAGTATGGACTAAAACCTCCACAAACTGTAAGATAAATAAACCTTTCCTTCCTTCATTTTGGGTGTTTGGTATTCTGTCTCAGCAACAAGAAAAAAGTAACCAAGACACTTGCTTACCTCTATCTGGTATTCTGAGCAACTACTTTGAAGATAACAGTCTGTGATATAAAAACTATTGTTAATTTTCTATCATCTTGTTTTGGCATGAAGTATCATTTTGACTGTTTTTCTGAAATTTCAATGAAATTCTGTATCATTTTCACTGTTTTCTGTTGTTTTGTTTTTGTCTTTTTTTTTTTTTGGTTTTGGTTTGGTTGATCTTTAAAAAATACAATACCTTATACATTCGCTTATATGACATATAGTTCATACATAATCTGTAAATGAGATTCTATAATTGAGCAATAACCAACAGATGGAGCAACTGGATATATTTTTCTAATGACTGTTTTATTATTTATATTTTTTGTTGTTCTTTATTAAAACTCAAAATCTTTCCCTATGTAGACAGCAGTGGCATTATTTTTATATTTTATTTTTTGGAAAGAACATAAGTAATTCAATTAAAAGAACTAGAAAATAACCACTTCATAGTTCCTGAAGTTTGAATGATGTCTTTGCCCTTTAATTTTCTGCATTTATTTCTTGTAATTTAAAAAACAAGAATATTTTATAAATTTTTTATCTAACATGCTATGTCTTACCTACTGCTAACATGCTGAACTATTGAGAAAATCGTTCTTTTTCGATTAGCTTCAAATTACATCTTACCTGTACTTGGTAAATACATTTTTTATGAAAATGCCATTGAATTGCATTATTTATGTTATCCTCAGCATATAGAAACTTGATCATGTATTAGAATATTAAAATACTACTTAGCATTGCATTGCTACCTGTACAAAAAAGTATTGGATAATTTTAATGTTTCCTAAGAAGCCAACTAGAAATACTTACTCAGCAAATAAGTAAGTTTATTTTAGATTGAAAGATTAGTTAAAAAGAAAATTCCACTGGGAATTCTTAAACACTACCAGCTCATCAAAACTGATTTCACTTTTGAAAAGAGAAAGAATGCCTTAGTTTGTGTGTATAACGTGAGTCTTTGAACCACTTGGTGCATTTATCAAAGTAGGTACCTAAAATCTAATGCAATAATATAGTCTTCTAAACTTTTTACCTAATATTTAGGTGTTTGCTCTTCCTTTGTCCCTGTCACCATGTGAAAAATATGCAAAGTAGGTCGACTTTCTATCTTCATGTGAAGGTTATACAGGTTTGGTAGACCTTCTACTGTATACTGGAATTATATACACAGAAAAGACACAAACGTAAATGTGTGGGAATATATTTCTTATACTATGCAGTCTAACTTGTATGTCTGCTAACAAAGCATCTATTTAGAATTACATTACTTATGCAGGACTGATTTTTTTCACTTATGAATATGGACTCAAGCTGCATCCATTTCCCCAAAAATGGTCCAAGTTTGTCTTTCTTTATTGCTGAGTAGTACTCTATTGTAAAGAAAACACTATCGTTTTTTTCCATTCTTTGGTTGATGGGCATTTGGGTTGCTTCCAAGATTTTGCTATGACAAATTGTGTTGCTATAACATGGGTGCACATACTGTGGTATGCTGTTTTTATTTCTTCTGCAAAAATACCCAGAAAGGAAATAGCTGAGCTGAATGGAACCTCTACTCCTAGTTTCACGTGTGTAAACATTGTATTGTCTCCTTAATATAAGAAGCTGAAAGAGTAAATAAGGCTTAAAACATATAATATTCACACTTTCAGGTCTTTACACACCTTGTCTGAAATTGTGTATTGCTTGTATTGTTTTTGTGTTATTTTGTAAGTGTATGTGTGTTTGTTAATATGTTTTTGTTGTTTTATCTTTAAAATTTAAAAATGTACAATAGATATTGTGAAATGGGAAGAGACTGCTCATGAGGAAAGAGAAATTGAAATGGAGGAAAGGAGAAAAGAAGGAGAGGAAAAGGAAAAAGTATAAATATATACACACGAGAGTTAAGATGGTTATACTACTAATTTCTATTAGATCATTGAAAGGAAAGGTATATTGTATGATCAATTTTTCATGCCTATGTCTTATAATATGAGCAACTACTTTGAAGATAACAATACACAATATATTAACCATTGTTACTCTCCTACAATCTTGTTTTGATATTTTATACCATTGTTCTTGTTTATTTTTTTCTTTAAGATAAAAAATTTGAAAAAGAATAAAATAGATTCACATTTCAATTTTAAGCATTTCCTAGACAAACAAGTGACTGCCAAATACAGATACGTGTAATATAACTCTCATATAATTCTCAGTCTTTGAGGTGTAAGCCATTTCAGGTTATTGGGAATAAACAGATATAACCCCACAAAGGAGGCTCTTGGCCATGTGAGTGCTTCTGGGTACATAGAACAGCTGAAATATTACCATTCCAATGGTCCCTGCCTTCTTTTCTCTTCTAAGAGAACTTCCTCCTGTGCAATTTCTGTAGAACACTGCAGAAGATAACTCTCTACTTACCTGAAAGAAAAAACAAGGACAAAAAAACTTTTAAACATCATTTCATGAAGAATGTTTTTTCCAATATTAATTTTTAAAAATATTTCACCATAAATAGATGTTTCTAAAACACATTGAAACATGCTAAATCAAACCTCGATGTCCCACTTTCTTTTTGTTCTGACATGACAATGTATTTAATTGTAAAAATCTAAAAGTTCATTGTTTATCATCCTAGTAAAATAATTTAAACGTCTTACATAGACTAGCTTTTTGTCTACTATATGCACTTATCAGGAGGAAGCGTTTACTTAATGCAGAATGAGAGAACTGCCCAGTGTCTTCATGTATTTAATCAGTTTTTCATTCTTTCATTTATTCAACAAATACATACTGACTTTTACCATTTGTCTGCCTGTGTGCTGGGCCTGGAGATTCTACTATGATCACAACATTATCCCAGAACTAACAGTCTCAATTTGCATCTGATATTTCTGTAGGGAAGATTTTACATATGTCATTCAGGACCAGACACAAAGGACCCTACTTCTTTATTCCTGGGCACAGCCAAAGGTCAGAAAGAAAGGCTTTATCTTTCTTTGGCTCTTAGTTTTTTAAATTTTCAATATTCATAGATAGCCTTGTGTCTGGTCTAGGGAATCATGGTCCAAGGCACAACAGGACAACCCAGGGACATAGGAGAAACTGCATCTGAGCAGGTGCCAGCTCATCAGCAGGAACTGCACTGCCTGGCTAACAGATGCCTATGCCCAAGTCTTAGCAGTCTCTCAGAAACAGAGGCACTGCAGATAGCTTTTCTTTCTGGCATCTTCTAATGGTGCTCTAAAGATGTATAGTTTAACTGAACTTTGACTTCCCAAGTCTCCAGGAGAACTGTAATTTCTCTCCATTGTTAGTCTACAATCACCAGCCAAGAATTGTGCATTTTATATTGCAAACCACATAAACCAAATGGAGTAGTTCTAATCTCCAGAGTAAAAAGAAGAAAAAATACACTCTCTACTCCAGATGAGAGCAGTATTGGTCTCTCTGGGAATGTACAGCATGGCATTTTGTATCTGCCATTCCACGTCACCAGTTTATATTCTATCATAGCATCCACAGTGAGCATTGGAAGCTCTTGGCTGTCCTCCCACCCAATCTGAGAACAGAGACTGAGTTCTTTTCAGTGGGTATGTGACAAATGAAGCTGTTATCACCATACAATAGAAGTTACAAGAGTGATCACAGGGGCTTCTGAGAGAAGCAAAACCACATTATAGCCCTGCGTGTAGCTGCTGTGTTGGAGGAGGCTGAGCCAATGCACTCCAGGAAATGAAAACAACTGGGTGGGAATTGGCAAGTGAATCAACTACTTGGATAATTGCATTTGGAAAGGCAGCTAAGATAGTAAAATGATACTGTCTAGCATCCTGAAGGGTGACTTGGTTTGGATGGGATATGAAGTGCTTGAACACCTCTTCAATTAGGTGTTTGAAGCTGTACACTTTGTTCATTTTCTTTTGAAGTGAAGGGTTTTAAAAATGCAAGTTTCTGAAAGGTAAAAAGAATAAGATCCCTTTATAACACTCCTAATTTTTAAATGGAGATGAGTATTTTTTAAGAGACCACAAAAAGACTAGTAAAATAAAAAATGCTTTTCCCCTCACATCTTCTTTATTAGGTCACATTGTTTAAGCAGATTAATAGCTTTCATTTTGACAGATTTATGCATGCAGTTAACATACTTTGAACATTTTCACCAGTCCTTATATTTCTAAGACATGGGTGTCCCTCAGTAAGTCCTTGTATAAAACAAGTCAACACATCTAAATCTATGTACAGCCATGCCTTGTAACTTGACAGCTTTGAAACTATTTGAATTTGGTGCTCAGTGCATTTTGATGCAAAAATTTTGTCCTGGTCCTCATCATCTTTTGATACTTGACATGCAAGTTAGAACTTGTCAATGCTGATTCTCTTGACTCACTATCATTTCCAGCAAAAAAAAAAAATGTTGGATACTCATGATTTTTGGTATTCACTTTGGCTCCAGGAACAAATTAATGACCAGTACCAAGGTACCACTGTACTATTATCAATTCAATAGTATAGCACAGTAGGTTATAAATCTTAACCCTCAGATTAATGAGGAGGAGAAGTATTATGTTTAATGCTTATATGGTTACTTTGTCTTTGAATTTTGCATATACTTAGCCAAAACTTGCATATTAAGTGAAATAATTACACATACTCTGTAATGCTCAAGCCTGACTCAGTGCAGTGGCTTTTCTAGATTAAAATTCTAGCAACATAATAGGTGATTATTATGGTTTGTGTCTGGATGTCCTCCAAAGCCTCATGCAGTCATGAGGTGGGCTTGTTGAGTTTATGATTGATCCGTGATCCAATGCTGGGATTATGGGTATGAGTGCTACATCTGCTGTGCCCTGAGGTGGATAGTTTGCATCTGTAAGGGAGAGAAAGAGGCTTCTTGCTGCCACTCCTGCCCTTTTGCTCTTGCTGCTTTTGCTGTCTTCAGCCGCCATGAAGTGTTGCCCTGTGCCATGTGCCACTCTGTCTTGGAGCCAGCCAAGTACGGACTGAAACCTCCATAAACTGTGAGCTAAATAAACCTTCCCTTCCTTAATTTTGGGTGTCAGGTATTTTGTATCAGCAACGAGAGAAAAGTAACCAAGACAGGAATGAGCTTGAGGCTACTGTACTTTATTTATTTATTTATTTTGCAGTACTGTGGATCAAGCTCAGGACCTTGCACTTGCCAGGAAGGCACTTATGCCACTGAGCTAAATCCCCAGCCCAAGGCTATTGTACTTTAATCTTGAAAAAAACTATAATGAATCTAGAGAAATAATAATAAAGTTTGATGATTACATTTACATTTACAAGGCTTAAAGTTTTCCGGGGCCTTTAGTAGTTTTTCAAAATAGAAAGCAGAAGCTCTTGAAGGTGATTTTTGGTTGAGTCAGGAGAGGTAATCTGATTATGGAGGTGTCCTGTAGAGGAATTCAGTATGATCTGAAGTCACAAGGCCTTGATCTAAACTCCACTTTGAGTCTTATTTGCTTGATATATTACTTAAAATGACCAACCTCAGTCTTTTAATCTGTAATATAGTGATACCTGTACCCATACCATGATAATACTCAACCTCTGTTTCCTCATGATCAGAATCCTGTGTATGCTAGCCTTTATTCTTTTTCCTGTTGAATAATGTCAGCTACACATTTCCTGTATTGTGGCAAAGGTAGTCTTGAGGTAGGTGAGGAAGAGGGCACTACATATACAAGGTTTTACCGTATCGAGGCACAGGACATTTTCTTTACACTTCTTTGGGCAATAGTTCAGGGAAAGGTACTGGGCATGGAGATGGTAAAAGACAAGAATAAACAGGAGGCATTATAATTCTGTGGTCTTTATGGCTTCCTAAGCACTTTACCATCAGCGATGTATTAATCATCTTTCCCATTACGAGGGCATGACAGCTGACACAGGTTAGAGGAGGGGAGGTTTACCTTGGGTCAGAATGCCAGGGACTGCTGTCTGTGGTTTGCTGGCTCTGCTGCAGAAACACGGAGGCAGAAAGGTGTGGTGGAATAAAGATATTTAGTTCATGGTGGGTAGGGAGCTGAAGAAAAGTACCGGAGGGAAAGGGAAGATAGGCCAGTTACAGATCCTGAGGTCATCCAGACACAGTAATCCTCCAAGAAGATCCCAATCCAGTCAAGTTGACAGTCCACCTTAACCTTGACAGTCCACCCCTTGTCAACCTGATTCTAAAACACCTCTCTTCATGCCATAACTAGTCTCCAAATGAACACAAGTTCATAATTCTGTCTCACATGATACAGCAATTCCACATACAAGTGTAACTCAGTGATCCCTTCTTCAAAGTATCAGCAGTCCATATATTGCTAAAAGTCCACATCCAAGTCTCTGCTGAGAATGAAGGAAAAACTCTTGGCTGTGAACCTCTGTAAAAGATTTCTTTTAAAGTTATATAATTTCAAGTTTCACTGACACAGTATGTACATTTTCTTTCCAAAAGGGAGGAATGGGGGAATAGATAAGAACTGGACCAATGCAAGAATAAAACTCAGCAGGGCGAACATTAAGTCTTGTGCCTCCATAACCAGCATCTGGCACATGTGGTGGTGAGATGTTAACTCCAGAGGGCTCGTGCTGTTTCATTCCTCTGACCTTGATGGTTGCAGCCAACATGGTTTCTGTCTTAGGCCGACATTGCTCATGGTCTGCAGTTTTTCTCAGCAAAGTTTTCATGTTCCTAGAATTTTTGACTTCCTGGTATCTCCTATGAACCTTCAGATTAATTCCAACAGCTTCACATACTGCCTTCTCAGAGGGCACTTGCCTGGTCTCTCAAGCTTTCCATCAAAATTTGAGGAAAACCTACCTGATACTACAGCTCCTATGTCTTACATGCTAATGAGATCATCTTAATGTAGGCAATAGCAAAATCTGTTACCTGCTGAAGTAGTGGCCAGGCCCCCTTGGACAATGGCTGCAGCAGTCTTTGAATACCAAGATGGCTGACAATAATGAAACGAATTCCAGGGGGCCAAATACCTGGAGGGCCCTACTAAAGCAGGGCCCCAGGGATTCTCTTCTCAAACAAAATGTGTATATCTTTTCACCATGAACCTATGGTGGGTGGGTCTTGCTGATTCCTGACATGCCCTCATGATATTTTTCTTCTCGTCTGTCTAAAGAGTACCTTGCTCCTTTGTAAAAGCAATAATCTGTTCAACATCTATGGCTTTTTTGATTCTAGTTTTATATTTGGTTCCCTCTGGGAAAAATTTAGTTTTTCAAGTCTTTCTGCTCTGCTTTTTGTTCTCAATTCTTACTCAAAGTCCCACTAAAAGAATTCATCAGGGCACATGCCATAGTCTGAATGGTGTTCTGCCTTTGAATTTCTTCCACCAAATCTATTAGTCATCTGTCCTGAATCTGAATCTCCTGCAAAGTTTCAGGACATTGGTAAATGTAGATTTTCTTTTTTTTGTCAGAGTATAACACACTAGTTTAATTGGTAATGAAATTCATGTTTCCAACTGAAACATCTGAGCCTGGCCTTTGCTATTTGTGTTCTTATCATAACACTTGTCCTCTGAGCTCTGATCAGCATTTCCCAGCACACTCTGCTTACAGCATTCTATCGTTTCTCCAGACCACCTCTCTAAAACTTTTCAAATACCTTCCACAAGCCAGTTTCCCAGGCTGTTAAACCACATGATCAGGTAGCATCAAACAAAACCCACTTCTCTGGGACTCATTGTTTATATTATTCAGCTTTTCTGTGACTGATGCACAATGTCCAATACCCACAATCTCAAGGAGAAGAGGTTTAATGTAGCTCACAGTTTCAAAGGGTTCAGTCTGGGGTTGGCTGGCTTTGAGGCGGAAGCATCACAACAGGATGCCGTGGTTAACTAGGTCAGTGTAGTTCATAGAATCTATGGAGCTCAGCAGGAGAAAAATGCTAGAGAGAAATGGGTGAGATCCCAGATACATATACCAAGGTCATGCCTCTATAATCCACCCAGACACATCCAGGAGTGTGTTCCATCAATCCCCCAGGCAGATCGTGGGATCTGCCAGGAATCTCATGTAATCTACATGAGATCTACAACCCAATCAAGTTTATACTCCACCTTAAACATCACAAGTGAGTTTCTATGGTGAGTATGGAAAAAGAAACTAATTAGTACTGTCTTGGTTACTTTTCTCTCATTGCTGGGGCAAAATACCTGACACCCAAAATTAAGGAAGGAAAGGTTTATTTAGCTTACAGTCTGTGAAAGTTTCAATCCATAGTTGCCCGGCTCCAAGGCAGAGTGGAACATGGCAGAGGGCAAAAGTTCTTGGGGTCAAAGACAGTAAAAGTAGCAAGATCAAAATGGAGGATGGGAGGGAACAAGCCTCTTTCTCTTACATATGCAAACTATCTGCCCCAGGGCAGTGTAGCAGTTGTACCCATAATCCCAGCATTGTTTTTTTTTTTTTTTTCCCCGGTACCAGGGATCGAACTCAGGACCTTGCGCTTGCCAGGCAAGCGCTTATGCCACTGAGCTATACCCCCAGCCCCAATCCCAGCATTGGATCATGTATCAATCATAAACTCTAAAAGCCTGCCCCATGACTGCTTGTGGCTTTGGGGGGACACCCAGACACAAACCATAACAAGTACACTGAGGAAAGTGCACATAGACACACATGTAGAATCTCTGCTTGTACAGTACGGGCAGTATCGTAGTCAGAATATGCCTGGGGAAGATTAGTAAAAACTCTGATGTTTTGGCCCAGAAATAAACTAAACAACTTTTGTTTTCAGTTAGTCATAAAGTAAAATGCTGAAATTTTAGTACCATTCAGTGCTAAAGAATTTCTAATGGAAAGTTAGGAGGCAATGCGACTACACGGCAGGCCAGACTGTTTTCCTATTTCTTGGGAGAGGGGCACAAATGGAACCTTTTGTGACGTAAGTCTAAATATTTGAATGTTATAAATCAAGACACACTGATGGTGAAATATATGTTGCCTTCCAATCTTCAAATGACTGGTACAGTTAGTTAGAGTTGGGATTCTGAGGCCCCTTGGAGTTCTAGAAAAAATAGATTGTCGCAATGAAAATGAGTTTGAAATCTGAACCTTCATTTATAGTCCTTCCTTCCTACCCCTGGCTCAGGAGGAGATGAGGAGATTCACACCTACCTATGAGGAGATTCACACCTATCAGACTGCACACACAAGCTTTGTATCCACTTTGAACAACATCCATGTGGGTAACACTATGGCTTAGAAATGCACATACTAATAACATAGTGCTTGGAAAAACAATCAAGGAAGAGTTCCTTACAGATACTGAAAGCAAGCATAGCGATATTTTGGGTAAGACATGTTGAACTCAGCTGAACCAAGTTAATACATTAGAAGGGGTGGTGCAGGTCCTGGGTAGAAGTATCTGTTTGTTCTCCCCTAAGGATTCTTCATGTTTAGAGGAAGAGTACACCTAGTGGGAGGGACTCTATAAGTGAAAGACTCACAGAGAGATCCCTGCTACTCAGGGTTCAGAACTAAGTGTTGTATTCCTTCATGGAGTCTGGTGTAGCATCCACAATGGAGAAGAAAGTAAGATTTTCTAAAAATAACCAAGGTCATTATTGCCTTCCAAGTGTGTATTGAACATCAGCCTCAAGAAACTCGCTAACACATATTCTAATGGCAACCCTACTGCCTCTCTCATTGTTGCTTTTGTTTTGCTTTGTGGCCCCCTTCCCGTGTTGAAATTCTCTCTCAGTTTTCAATAGAAATTTTGCAATGTGGAGAGCATAATGAAGCAGCTGTTAACAGCTGCTGCTAAACAAAACAATTTAAACCAAAAACTCTTCTCCAAGGAACCTTGGAAACATGAAGATGCTTTTATTTAAACTGGGAATTTTCCAGGCTTTGAAGTCAACGTGATAGTCTCTTGGAAGTGCCATGACAATCTCTCAATTCATTGTCCACTCAAATCTTCTATTTAAATCTCCTTGGAAGAATGTAGCTACAAGATCCAAGACAACAGTGTAAGACGCACACAGTTCAGTGGTGATTCATGGTTATTATCCTTGGAAGAATGGTTTTCACAGGAGAGCTCCCACTGGAAGTACCACATAAATCAAAATCATAAATAAATAATATTATGTAAGTACTAAATGAACCTTGCATTCCTAAGAATGTTTAATCAAGGCTTCAAGTATTCTGAAATCAGATTTATTTTTATTTTCTTTAGGCTCCATTTTTTACTTCATGACAAAGAAACAAAAGCTTTTCTAAAAACAGACAAAAATGAATCACTACTACCTAGGATAAATGCCATTTATAACTCCCCAAAAGTCACCTTGCAAATCCAGCTGAATCAAAGCAATGGCAGGGAACTTCTAAACTCTTTGTTAGGTACCCATTAATTATTTATTGGCAGAGTTCATTGTTTACGAGTAGATGTAACTCTTTGGTCTGGGAGGTAAGAGGGGCACTGAAAGTTTTCATCAGCTGAGGTTGTTGGGGTAGAATTACAATTTGCTATTAATGAAAAACTCCTGCAGAAATGCTACAAAAAGGCAGAATTTAATCAGGCCTGTATTATGTACATAAATGGGTTACATGGCCTATATCTATATTATGAACTGAGTGATAATATGTACTATATATAGCAGATATACAGTTTGTCATAGAAACTACTGTCAACCAGTAAACATACTTGCAGATTAGGACTGGTTTGTGTGTCTGATACTGTAAGAAAAATACTATGAGACTACAGTTATAATAAGGATAACTTTAAATGATACTTTATAAAGTTTAAAATCCCCATTTGATCAGCAAAAGTACTTTGTATCATGTAGATATCTAGGGAACATTTTCTTGCCTCACGATCTGTTTTCTGAACTGTCCCATTATTCTATCTATAAACTACAAGCAAGGAATTACTTCCATTGAAAGGGGAGGGAACAGACAGAACTAGGACTTGATTTCTGAACCTGTACCGTCTCCCCCAGCCTAGACTTTCACTTATAAGAGTCTGTGGAGTTTACAGGAAGAGGTAAATATTTTGCACCAGCCAAATTACACTTCTGCACAGGAAATATTTTCATCCTTTCCTTCCAAAATTAAAGGGTTGGACCATGGAAAAGAAACATTGGTTGGACAGTAGTGAAAGCAGACAAGTCTCAGGAAACTTTCCCTTCCCTTCATTTCACTGCGATGTTAGTTGCAATTTTCCTCCTTTTTTCTCAGGTTTATTTAGCAAGATTATTCAGTTTCCCACAGTTATTTGTGCATGTATTCATTCTCAATCGTAAAACTGCCCTGAAGATTCATAAGAAAAACTCCTTATCTTTCACCTCCACCTTCTACAGTGAAGTCTCTATTTTTGATTCTTTAATACTTGGGAACAAACCAAAGTAAGCGTGAGTCTCAAGGATTCCAACTGTGCTAGCAATGGTCTTTACTAAATCACCTGTCATGTCTTTGCCTGTATGTGAGACCTTACTGACACAATTTGTATCAGTATTTATTTAATTCTGATTGTTCCTTCTAAATTCCATCGTCTCCCTAACAAAGCAAAATCAAACTATTTAGCCTATTAAGTTAGCTTTCTCTGACATTAGCCCCTGAATGTGGGTGCTGAACTTGTTTCTGCTCTTTTTTCTACAGGGGAAGCTAAAAAGAATTTAAAAATTTTACTGAGGCCACACCACTAGTAAAAGACTGATCCCAGAATTAATTCCACTGCCTGATGAAAAAGACCTGCCTCTTCACCACTCTGCAATCCTGTCTCTAGGAAACATCCTCACCCCTCATCATCTGCCTTGGATGTTTTTTTCTTCCTTTCATCTGTAAACCACAAATGGGGAAAAGGCATCAGGCAGTGGAGGGAAAGGGATTGATGAATATTTTCTTCAGTATTACAGCAATTGGTATGTGTGTAATAGAGTGCAGGCAATTTGAGTGCTTGTCTCTGGTGTTTGGATTCCGTACATGGCACAGATAAGGCCCTATGATCAAGGTCTTTTCTCATACACTCATGTATCCATTATCTAGGAACTGGCCCGAGTTTAATTTTGCGGAAATGCTATTCTGATCATACCCACATTTCGCAGGTGACTAACCCGGATCCTTTCTTGCCACCCCAGAGAGCTGAAGGTGCCGGGGAGTTGCTTCTTCACCAGCTACGTCATCTCCGTAACTGCTGTGCTCGGTCACTTACGTTTCTCGCTGCCCTTCGCCCCACCCTTCCCTTTCCAGAAGGGATGGAGGAGTAAATTGCATTATATTCCTTAATGCCATAAACTATGTCAATTTTTGCAGAAATAATATTAAAGGTGGTAATTTTCTTTTTCTTTCTCTTAATCCATTATATTCTCTAAAAGAATCACACCAACCTTTGAAAGAAAATAGCTTCAGAGGCATCTGGGTAATGTCATTATGCTAATTAACCAGCACTAATCTGTAGAAATCAAAATGTAGCTGTTAGAATGGGAATCCTGAAAAGAAAGCCCAACAAACTTTCTCCTCAGGCCTCCCCAGCATCTGCAGCTACCTTTAGAGGAGCCCGTTCCTCACGAGTTAGAGGCTAATCTAATATACTGGCCCTGCACCTCTCTCCACTTAAGTACTTGGGAGGATTGAATTTGCTCCTTTGAATTCTGTCCAAACTACAAGGGAATGCTAAGTCTAGAAGGGAGATGGGTGTAATAGGGAGAAAGCAATTTCAGGACTTGTCCTGGTGCTTTTTTTGAGAGATTCTGAGTTTGTATATGGCACAGATCAAGGTCTGCAATGACAGTGTGAGCTGAGAGTAATTACAGAGACAGTGATTTGCAAAATGAGCAAGAAGACTGCACATATCCAGCCCTAATACAGTAGGAATCTGGAGAGCAGTCAAGCTTACTAGAAAATAAAAACAAAAATCTGGGTAATAATGACCACTTTTCTTTCTCTTACCTCCCCATCCCCACTATTCACCCTTCTAGAAAGTGCTTCCGTTAACATCACTGGAGGTCTTTCAAGTCTCCCCAGTTTGGTTTAGGAGCCAATGCATTTGGTTCAGGAGCCTCAAAAAGCCACTAAGAGCTACAGAATCACAGAGCAGAAAAAGACCTTAGAACACCCTTGCTACCTGCATTTTCTAAAACGATAAAAGGGAGAGCTGGCCTCATGCACCACGTCTTTCAATGTCATCAGAGAAGGAACGACCTTACTGCTTGTGAGAGGAAGGGCTGGCCTGAAACCATGATACCCAATCAATCTCTTCGGGTCCTGAAATTTGCTTTAAGTCACTGCCATGTTGAAGAGAGTCTGGAAGGGGGTAGTTTGTATGATTTCAGATCTACAGTAATGTTTACCATGAGTCATATTTATTTTAGAAATGACAATTTTATGTATCCTAATTGGAATTAGATGTAAATAAATGACTCTAATATGTCTCAAATCTAGATAGGCAGCCCAGTTTGAAATTTGTCTAATAGAAAAAATAAAAAGTTAAACTAGACACAGTGATATTTTATTCTGACAAAGCCCCTAAATTATCCTGGAGATACTATGAGTTTAATCCATCCACATTTTCCCATGTGCACTCTGGTGAAATTGCTGCATTATGACAGCAGAAAAGCATTAATTACCTAAATGTTGTTTAACACTATAGCACTAAAGTACTTTATAGAATGTGGAAAAACATAAGGGGTTCTCCATATTGCTACTTCATGTGTTACACTGATAGGTTAAGAGTAGTGGCAGGCAAATACGGCTAAGGGTTAAGTGCTCCGTCTCAGACCACATGTATGTGTGTGTGCATTTATACTGGTAGTTATCATGGAAACCTTATTCCATGGTGGGTTTTGTATAGTTGGGTGGGTGGAGGGTTTATATTTGTTTGTTTTAACATTTGTGAATCTAGAGATCATACTCTTTGTGGTGAGTACGTATAAAGGAGTTATATAAGAGACTAAGGAAAGCTGCTGATGAGCGTGCTAGAAGTAGAAACTAATAAAAAGCTGTATTTATGCACTATTTTTGTGTAATTTTCAACTGTTAAGTACAGTGCCACCAGGTGAGAGTAAAACCCACAGCTGGGGCGCCCGGGATCTCCCGTGGCACAACCCCAGGATTACTCAGACTGTCAGAGCACAGCAGGCTGGAGTTTACCGAGAGACCCCAGTACCACTGCCCAGTGTCGACCCCTTTCTTCTCTTTCAGGATGAAGCGCCACATCCTCTACCCTTAACTGGATTACCGAGGGCCTCATACTTCCTCTACGTACATACATCTGATGTTGCGAGGCCCCTGCTTCTGTGGACTCCAGGGCCTTCACCATGAATGGAGAGCGAGGCCTTTCCCAAGCAGGCGTCACTCTCCCGCCAGCTCTCCTAGAGCTTCCAGCTCTCGCTCCAGCCAGGGAAGACTGACACACTAGTGCTCTGTGAACTTCTACTCTCCAACTCTTTCCTCACACTGATGTTTCTTCTCATAATGACCCATGATTCTGTTTCCACGGTTTCCTTTAAAATGCTGCTCAAATGTCCATCCTGCCCAGGAGTCCTTGGTGCCTCTCTCCTGAACCCCTCTGCGTCACAGAGCAGGAGGCTTTGCTTCCCACCATCCTCGCGAGCACTGTGTCTGCCTTATCGGCCCCGTTCCCCGAGCCTGACTCGCCCCACTGCCTGCGCTGGATGACAAGGTCCGTCCGGGCAGAGCCTTCAGCGGAGTGATTTCAAATATTCGAGTTCACAAAGCAGTGCTTTGCACCTACAGTTAATATTTATAGATATTATATTTATGTGTAATAAATATATTTATTACATATTATATTTATGTTATTTATGGTATTCTATTTATGTTCATATTTATAGATATGATATTTACTTTTATAATATTCATAGCTAAGCATACCACTTCATTTAATTACATTCAAAGAAACCACCAGTGCCTTATTCTATGTACCCAGCAGTGCTCCACGTGCAACCATGTAGATCACTTTCACCCATATATGATGCTACATCTGTTTGGCACTTGCTAATTCCTTGAGTGACAGCAACAGAATAGAAGAGAGAAAGAAACGCTGAAACGTTTAGTGCCCGGAAGGCAGAGCTTTGAGGACGCTGGAAGCCAGGAAAGGATGCGGTCTGTTGTCTTTCAGCAAGAACAGAAGCTGCAGGCTTGGTGAGGAAGAGAAAAACTAAAACACCTCGAATTTTCCCCACTCTTGAAGCCTCTCTTGCTCGGCAGATGCTCCAGCTATGTGAGGAGGCTGTGGGGACGCCTCCCCGGGGCTGCTGCTGCCACAGTGCTGCTGCTCCGTGGGCGATGTGGCTCCTCCTGTCAGGCCACCGGGCCCTCTCGCCCCGGGCTGTATAAGGACGCGTTAACACAACGTGTAAACAGGGCAGAAGGTCTGTGTGAGACCGCGGTGGTTTAATAAGAGAACACAGCCAGCCCAATCTCTTTGATGGGAAACACCAATGAAGAGACCGACAAGGTGGATTGATGTTATCTCTGCAGACATTCATAAAGCTCCTCTAAGAACAAATCCTCATATAGCATTTGTTTTTTTTGTTTCGATTTGTTTTTCACTCTTGAAGACTCTTGAAGACCCTCTTTTGATCAGGGATACTGAATATTCACTGTGACCTGGCAGTAACAATCATAAGCTTGGAAAAGAAACCGGAGTAGTCAGAGAGGAGATTTTAAAAAGAAAAAAAAAAGAAAAAATTTGCTCTTCTACACACAGCGTTTGCAGCTTGAGCGTTTGGTTGAACTCTTAGGCAATGAGAATCCGGTTCCACGCGGCTAGGGGGAGCCCGAACACAGCTGAAAGCTCCGTGATTAACTGCATTCATTTAAATTTTCTGTCCTGTACCTCGGAGAGGCTCTTTGGAAAAGATGCCCTTTCATTGGGCGGGGGAGGAGGGTAGGCGCCTCTGATTGGAAGATGCAAATGTAAACGCACCACTCTCCCGGGTACATCCAGGGAGATCCAGAGTATTTATCCGTGGGGCCCAGGTCCCTGCTGCAGTCCACGGCTGTAGCCAAAAACCCCAGAAAGATCATTTCATGATTAGAACAATTAGAAAAATTTAAAGTATAGCAACGTTGAAACTGGCTTTTCTGTATTTAATCCACTTCTATTTTTAATTTAATGGCCTCTGTCATAGCATTTTGTTTTTATTTTTTAAAATTCATGAGTATGATTGCATTTATTTAAAAATATGAGCGGGGTAGGCTTTCAAGTGTAAAATTGAAATGAGTTTATAGCATGGAAAACATAATAATCCTAAAACAAGCTACAGTTGGTTCCTGAGTTCCTAGAGTTGCGTATTAGTCTACCTACTCTGTTAGGAATGAACGTTTATTTGTTTAGGTACCACCAGAAAGTAAATAAGTTTCCTTATGCACAATATACTTGATCCTAACTGGAGAAGTAAAAGAATATGCTGTAATCACATTATTATCCATGTGAACTTCAGGAAGCTATTAATTTTTTTCCAATCATCATTTCTTAATATGCCGTAGGAAAAAAAATCATGCCTAGTTCTTTCAGCCTTAAGTGCAAAGGTAATCATGAAGTATTTAGCATATTGCTTGACACACTTAAAGGCTGGTACTCTTAGCTGTCCAGGGTCTGACATAGCTCCTAGGAGA
Organism: Dinomys branickii; assembly: GCA_004027595.1. Taxonomy (NCBI): domain Eukaryota; kingdom Metazoa; phylum Chordata; class Mammalia; order Rodentia; family Dinomyidae; genus Dinomys; species Dinomys branickii. The sequence continues at coordinate 11,878 of PVLD010009194.1, read as the reverse complement.
AGTACTCAAAAATATCTGTTTAAAAAATGAAGAGACAAAGGAAACAAGAAAGGAAGGAGGGACAGGGCTGGATTCCACGTTCGGTCGTGTGTTCATGGGAAATAGGCAGAATAATATTTTTTTACTGCCTTCTCTTATCTCTTCTTGCTTTGTCAACTTGGTTGGAAGATGCCTCTGGCTTCCTACATCTGTACTAGCAACGAGGACATCTCCAGCTCTATTCCACTTCAACAGCTCCAAGACCCAGCAAGGACGAGGTTTGCAGAAGACAGGAGCACTGTTGTGGGGTGGAGAGATAACGTTCAGGACACAGCGAAGAATATAAGCACCGTTACTGAGTCCCCCAGATTAAAGAAGGAAAGAAATGAGGACGGGGGAAGCAGCCTTCTGGACAGATAGTAACTTTGAAAAGAAGGTAACGACAGTGTGAAATATTCTGGAAGATTGTAGGGGGCTAAAAGCATCTGAGTTAAAAGCTCAGGGATTTCAAGAATGCAAGGAAGTTGATGAGAGTGCAGGGGTGTCCTGAGGTGGGCCCGGCAGGGACCTGACAGGGCCAGGGGTAGGGTGAGATATGTCAGTGTAGCAAGCTTTGGGTAAGAAAAGGAGCCAAAGGGAGAAGTTCCCTGTGTGGTCAGGTGGGTAAGCAGCTTGAACAGCGCGGCAGAAACTAGAACCTGGCATGCTTGCAAAGTGGGCCCAATGGGATAATGATACTACAGATTGCCAAAAAATCCCAAACTCTGGAGTGAAGAAAGTCAGTGACATCCATCCAGGCAGGAGAAGCTAGAGGCATGAGGCAAGAGCGAGAGCTGGGATAGGCCAGGCCACAAGGCACCGTGAAACAAAGGCGAGAGTCCCAGCTAGAGGATGTATTGTTGATAACTCAGACATCATTCTGGAATCAAATTGCCTTTTTAACTCACAGGACCTTTCTGGACACACCCGATTGTTCCCCATTTGGGATTTTTGAAGGTAAGACCTACTATTTCTGACCTGATTCAAATCTGGAAGTGTCATGCACAATAGTGATACACTCAGGAAAGCGTCTAAGGACAGTTAGTCTCACTTGGGAGATCACATTCTCCCTTAGTCCTCTGAGGAACACTTCCCTTCTTCCAGAGATATGAATTTGCCTGTAGTAGGAACTAGATGTCAGCGTTGAGTCAGATCTCAGCCTTCGGGGATTTCAGTGGCTGCCTCTGAAGAGGCCAGGAAGATCTGATGGCTGGACCCACCTATCACACCTTCAAACAAGCTCCCAATTAGGAATACCTGTTGAGTGAGGATTTTCCACTTTGGAGGAATTTTTATTTCTGAGCATTTTAATTCTAGGCACAATATTTTAACAGAATGGAGAGAAAAACTCTGATAGCACTTCTATCCTTGAAATTATAGAAGGTAATTGGACAATTGTACCTTAATATGAAGAGAAACTTCTCTGAATCTAGTTCAACTGTATTTATAAGAAAGCAAAGTCTGCTTCATTTTGAGCACATGGCATTTCATGTTTTCCTAAAGTTAGTGTAGATCTAGGTACTTAAAACAATACCTGAAGAAAAGGCAATGGCTATTCATACTTTATATGGGATACATGACTTGATTTTCCATCTGGAAACAAGGCAGCAGCAAATACATTTTATAAACACTTTCACTGTTTCTGATGTTAAGAGTTCAATGAAATTGCTGTTATGTGACTTCTCTGAGAAGTCTAGCTCAAAATTGCAAGCCGAAGGGAAATGATTCTTAATGTTCTCAAGCTTTTCCTGAGATAAAGAACTCATCATTTCAATGAATACTTCAACAGGTTTCATTTTTTTATTGATAAATTTAAAACTCCTATATTCCCAGCTATTTGGGAGGCTGAAGAAGGAAGATGTTTGTCTCCTGCCTGGGCATCTTGAGATGAGCTCAGAATGAGAGCCTTGGCCTAGTGCACGCCCTGATTTCAATTGTTAGCATGCCAAGCAACAACCATAAAAACAGTAGGAGAAAGAAAAGGCATTAAATGAAAATATGCCAATTACATATTCAAAATACATCTGTGTGCATGACTCTCATGCTATCTATGCAGAAGGACAAGGTGGGCGAATCATAAATTTGAGCCTAGCTTAGACAACATAGCAACATCGCTTTTCAAAAATGAACAAAACGAAATAAAACAAAAGAAAATATATACTACTGCTAAACTCACAAAAAAGCTGAAAGCATTAACGAAATGTCAAAGATAAAAAAATTACCTTTAGATGACTATATGTGAGTGATTATATATTTAGTGGTATATATTTACATACATATAATACATAATTAACATAGATTTGCATAGGATGTTTTACTTAGATGTAAAATGAATCTAGTGGACTTCTGTTTCTGTTCAGCAGCTCACTGGGTGACCTGTTCAAGTCACTGTTTCTGAACCTGGGGTTCTCATGCCAAAATTTGTATACAATTACTGTGCAGCAGCAAGGCATTTTATGAATGTATGTTTTGCTGGAGCTAAATGAATGCAGGAACATAAATATATACAGTTAAAAGTCATTAATCCTTAGGGGTGTTTCTTTGTAGCATACAAATGCCTAAATTTAGATTCCAAAGCTTAGAACATACAGGATACAGGTATTCAAAGTAAACAGCATAGTGCTTTATGTGATAAATACATGCACTCTGTATGTTAGGAAAATGGTATGTATTTCCTCTTCTGACTCAAAGAAGAAGCAAGGGATTAAGTGTTTATATTTAGGGAAGAAGGAAAGGAAGAAGGAGGTAGAGAGGGAATTGGGGGAGATAAAACAAGACTAGAGGTATGAAGCATATTCTTATTTTTTGATAGTACTGGGGCTTGAACCCAAAGCTTTGCTGTATTCTAGGCAAGTGCTGTGCTACTGAGCTGCACTCCACAAGCCACTCTTTTAGACAGGGCCTTACTAAGTTGCGCAGGACACTGGCCCTAAGCTTGTCATCCTCCTGCCTTAGGCTCCCAAGTGATTGAGATTACAGATGTTCACGCCCGTGTCCCACTAAGCGTATTTTTATGGGACTACGTCTCTTACAGTCATTGTGTTAGGTTACCCTCGCTGGAGCGGTTGCGTGGGTGCTTCATTTAGTGTGCACTGGGACACTAGGTTTTCTGTACTCTCTTTCTTTCCTTCAGTGGAGTTGTTGGACTCTGCCTCCACCCTGCACCCAGGCTGTGCCTGTCATCTGCTCCGGTCTCTTTTCCTCTCCGTGCCCTTTCCCATTCCCCTTCCCTCTCACTCCAGCTCACTCCACTGCCATTGCAAAGGATGAAACCATACGTCTGGTACACTCATGTGGAAGAGGGCTTAAGACTTTTGGAGTACAATGCCTATTTGACTCTGTGCAGAAGCTCCGAGAATCCGCATTATTCTGATACTTGAAGAAGTTAAGAACTTTGCTCCAGGTAACAGAGGTGATAAGAGTGGATCAAAATTGAGACCTGTTTGGCCTCCTGGGGTTTGAAGTGGGGCAAGAAGAAGCAAAGGGTTAATCGAGAAAGCACGAGTGAGGCGTTTCATAACCTTCACTGCTTTTCTGGGGTGGGAGCCCAGGCAAAGGCAAGGAGGACGGCCCTGCAAGCCGAGAACGCAGGGACTGACGGACAACACAGCTGAGAAAGGATGAGAACCGCTCTTCGGAAGGAGGAGGTCATATCAGAAGTTTGCCTCTGACTATACTAAATTGAATCTGCCAGTGGAATCATTTTAATAAAAAAATGAGGCCTTTTCCCCAACTTCCAATGCCACAGCAGGCAGGCCGCTTGTCCGTATGGGAAGAGCAATAACACGAAGGCTAGATTCTTATCTAACATGAGCTCGCTGTGCTGTGGAGGGTATTTTTATTGCTTGTTAGTATTTGCATCTGATGTGAACATAAAGAAGATGACTGATGCACTGACCTCTTCTTGGGATGCTGTCATAGTCACTTCCATCTTTTGTACAGTACATGGCCTACCTGGAAGGACACATCGTTCTTCCTTCTTTTCATCCTTCTATATCCCAAATATCCACCGCACCTGTCTGAAGAAGCTGCGGTAGACACTGGCAAAGACAATCTGCAGTTCATGAGCCTTGCGTTTCTGTAGCTCTCTTCTATTATTTCCTTCCCGTGTGATTTTAAAATGAATCGTAGTGAAATGTTGGAATGAAATTCTTTTTCTGCACTGTTTTGGAATTGAATCACTCATCTACTTTTCTAAATACAGAGTCCTCTTTGAAATCAAATAAATATCTACATGCAATAAATTATTTTTATAACAGTCCTTTACCTGGACATGGATCACTAACAAATTTAAACACAAGTGTATTTATTCATTTACTTTTCTGAAGTGTAAATTCAAATTGTGTTTTAGGGCATGTAACTGTATTTTTAAAATTTTTAAATAAGTTGTGTTTTTAAAAATAAATCCATAATTTCCATCAGATTTTCAGAAGAGTCTATAATTTAAAAATAGTTTAAAAGCACAGAACAATTTGTAGGTGATGTCAATAAAATTTCCAACATTTGTTCATTGTGTAGACATTAAAATTAAAGTTCTTTCTCAGATATTATCTTGATTCCATGGTGATCACCTTTGTTTTGAAAATGCATGAAAATTGCTATTAATGAGTATATCTTGATGCTCATTTTAAAATTTATAGTACTCAAGAAAATACAGAAGAAACTTGCACTACTCAAGATTAGGAACTGGGAAATTCATCACATATATTCCCCATCAGATTAATATGTTATAAACTGCATTTCAGGTAAATATTTTGATGCATTAAAATGTATCTTTAGGGGATCTTTGATAGATTTTTTAAAAAATGTTTCAAAGGGAAAATTAGCAATCATTTTAGTTAGTTCTGCTTAACACAGCATCACTTACATGATTAATAGGGGAATTGAACCTAGGTATGCTGGTGTCTGCTTTAGAGTTTATTTTAATATACATAGTAATAGTTCAGTGATAGCCTTAGATATAATGTATTCCAATAATCCTCCTTACGCACATGGGCAGGAGCTTCATAAGTTATTCTTGCCTTGTCAATGCACAGGGGATATAAGGAGATACCAGGTTGTCCAGTCTGGGAAAATTGGCCAAGCCAAACCTAGAAGAAAACCCAAGAGGCCAAATTCTTGCCTACAGACTGAGAAGATTTTGAGCCTGCTATGATTTTGAACCTGCCAGCCTCCTTCTCTTCATACCACAGGAAAATCAGATCTGCTCTCTTCAAAAAGCAAAAAGAGGATTTAAAAGCTTTGCGTTTCAAATTGTGCAAATAAACGTTAAGCCCTTATCCAATAATTTTTACATTTGAGTGATGTTTGAGGTGGAAATCCTTCATTTATGGTCCTAGAAACTAGATTTTGATGCTAAATAGGCATTGGAAATAACCACTCTTATACCAGTGGTACATGGAGGAAAGAAACAGACTTTATATTGAGAAAAGGGCCAGTATATGAGTCCATTCATTCATTTACTCAACAAACGCTATGTGTCCGCTGTGAGGTATGTGTCCATGAGCGATGAAAATCTGTTCACACAAACAGCTCTACCCTGAAGGTTACAGTTTCATTTATAACTACCTGAGCAGGAAACACCACTAACTGTCCTCTGCCGGGAAATGGGTGATAAATTGCAGTGTATCTTGTGCAAAGGGGCATCATTCAGGAATGAAGAGAACAGAGTATTGATACCTTCCACAACATGGCTGGATCTCAAACGCTTCATGCTAACTGAAGAAGCCAGACTCAAAGATCACATGTTGTGTTAGTCCATTTACATAATACTCTGTCAAAGGCAAACTATAGGGAAAAAGGCTATATCAGTGATTGTCTGGGACCGATGACAAGGAGGGTTTAACTACAAATAGCTAACAAAATCGTGTGTGTAGGGTGATAAAACCATTTGTATTCTGATTGTGGTGGCATCATACAACTTGACATCTATCAAAATACATAGAACTATATATACCAAAAGGAGTGAATGTTACACCTACATGTTGGAAAAGAAATTTGAGAAAAGATGGCAATAAAGTATTCTAAATTCAGACACAGTCTTACTTGGTATCTTTTATTTCTGGAACTCCCTGAGAAGTTCAGAGATGTAAAAGCAAACAAACAAAAGCAAAATATGAAGGTCCTTTTCCTTCACCTTAAAAGTCACAGTCTAATGAGCAAGAAAGGATGGTAGGAAAAGAAAACTACAAACAGCTTTAGTAGCTACAGTAGAGCTGGGCACAAAGTATGAAGCAGATTAGTTACTTCGGGAATAGACTTTCCCTTCCCGCTTCTTTGGACTGAAACATAGTCATATAATTGTAACTCTTACTTCTGAAACAGAACCAGATCCCCAGAAGGAGGGCAGTTTTATTCTCAGTTTTCCTCAGCTTCCGGAGTGACTCTGCCATCTGACGGATGGCCCTAGGTGTGACAATGTGTCACCTCCCCTCACTTCCAAACCAGGCGTTAAACAACTATTGTTCAGCAGAGTGTCACCTTCCTTTTGCTATGTCAATACCACGATGAGCAGGAAGTTGCCCCCATGCCTTTGGGGTGTGTGCAGGATGCCAGGTGAACCGAATAGCTTTGGGTACACAGAAGGGGCAAGACTTACTTCTTTATCTATGCTGGATATATAAAGTTAAGAGTTTAAAAAAATACTAAACTGCACTTCTTGTGAGCTTCCCCCCACCATTTTTGTTTTCTCCATCTCCTGGGAGCCAAATGAGCAGCTCCCTCCCTGCCTTATCTCACTGACTACAGTAATGAGCTCCAGGGGGACTTCACTCTTGCCTTTGAAGTAACACGTTTCTCCGAATACACTTTGAGATTTCTCTTCATACATTGTTTGTTTCTTGTTTGCTCTGACTGTCTGCTCATAGGGGGGTCTGGCAGCTGTTGGGAGGAGGCTCAGGTCCAGCATGACGGCTCTGGAATGTGTAAATTGTACAACAACAATAAAAACACAAACAAAACAAGAGAGAAAGAAAGACAGGCTGGGGGTGATGCAGGAATGTAAGCCCTCGAGCTGGAGTTGCTGAAGCACCCTGCAGGCTGCACAAGACGGAGGCAGCTGTGAGGCCCGAAACCTGCCACTGAGGAAGCAGCCTGCTGGAGACAGATTCTTCTGGGGAGAGCAGAGAGACAGCCCCGGAGAGGGCAGACAAGCAGAGAGAGAGGCTGCCTTCCACCGCGCTCCTCAGAATTTCAGTGCACACAGACGCACATCTGAAATGGGGTGGGCTCCAGGCTCCGCGGGAGGGATGCACAGCACATCCCCCTTCCTTTTTACACTCACTCTGTGGAAAGGCCTAAAAGTTGTTTTAGAAAAGCAGAAAATGGGAAGTTAGGTTTAGCATTTAGGAGACATGAAGAAGATTGTAACAGCTGGCCATGCGCTCCGTTTAACTATTCATCATAGGCAGAATGAAATAAATGAGTCTACAGAGCCTCAGCCAGTATCTCCAAAGGCTGGCTGTAACTGGACAGGTCTGGACAGGCGGAGCATCCATTATCCAAAGTTCTTGTACCATAAAGAACTGATATTTTGGAATTTTTCAGATATTGGAAAATTTGCATATTCATAATGAGATGCCGTGGGCAGGAGGCCCAAGTCTACACAAGAAATTCGTGTTTCATATACACACCTTTTGCATGGAGCTTGAATGTAACCAGACACAATAACTTTAGTGCTTCTGAGTTTGAATGCATTTTGCCGCATGAAGGCCAACTGTGGGACTTCCCACTTGTGATGTTATGTCAGCACTCAAGAACTTCCAGAATATGGAGCATTTCCAATTTCATATTTTCAAGTCATGGAAGCTTGGTGTGTAGCGGGAATATTAAGAGAGGCAGACTGCACTGGGCCTAGAAATATGAAGAGGGAAAATGCCCTTTTCAGAAATTCAACGGGGTGTGAGAAAGCAGACTGACAAAGTCAGGGCAGTATTACTGGGCTTTCCTTTCATAAAAATGCTTATCTGCGGAGACCATTAGCTATGGAGATTGCATTGGAAGTCAAGGCCTTCTGTGCCTGCAGAAGAGTAGGAGACAAAGATAGTGAGCTTTGTTCACTGGAAAGGACACTTGAAGCTCTTCGTGATTTCTCACTTTTGCTTTGCTGAGCACCTTCTGAGCATTTGCCTGTGATTTACAATCACACTTCAAACTCATATCTCTGAACAAAGACTCCAAATTCCCTCAGCTCTTACCTATAACCTACACACTCACTGCCTATATTTAAGAACCCTCTTTGACTCCTCTGATGCTCATCCTTGACCTCTTGGCCTAGTCAGTATGTGAGTCCCTTTACCTTCTTTTGTAAAATACTTAATATCTTAGTTCCTCCTTTTTATTTTTAGCCAATGTCACGTCAAGTCTTTCTCACAAAACATCCTTTAAATTTTTCTCTCTGGCCCTGTCTTATCCTTCCCTCTGCCCCTGAACTCCAGCTCAATTTTCTTAAACTGCTGATTTTTTTATGTAGCAACAGGTCAGAAACCCTCATCAGTGCTCTCTATCTGTGAACTCAGGCAGCATTCCTCACTTTTCTACTTGAAATACAAGGCAGATAGAAATGACTAACCTACCTCCCATACTGATGGTACTTAAGCCATTATGACAGCATTCTTACTTCCAGGTTTCTCTGCAACTATTAACCCAGCCTTTCTGTCTCTTTGTGGTAGAACGCAAAGCATCAAACGCAGGTGTTCCCACTTTCCTTCCTTCCTAGAGGGAGTGCTTCAGGCCTAAAGTGTGTGTGTCACTTATAGCTCAAGATTGTTTCACTCTAAGGGAAATCATTCAGCTTAATTTTGAAAACTGAATACAGGCAGCCTGAGGAGTTAACAGAAGCTATTGGTGCACTCCGCAAAGCTATCTCTCAATATGGGATGAAAACGTGAAAGGGATTTATGAATGGAACCCTAGAGAGGGTGAGGATGGTAGGACTTCTTGATGTGGACAAGGCCTTAAACAAGAGATAGGTTGACTCTCCAGGGGAGTTGTCATGGTTTAGACATAGAATGCCCCTAAAAGTATCATGTATTTAGAGATGCGCTGTATGTCCTCCCCTTCCTCTGTGCAGGCAGGCTGGATCTGTGTGTACTGATTTTCTATTGGGCCAGGGGCTCTGGATTATGCCTCAGAATTCCTAAAGCCTCATTAGGGTAGAGAGGTAGAAAACAAAAATAGATTCTTCTTAGATACCTATAATACTTTCAAGAAGGGTTAAATTTGCACCATTCTTGCAGAAGAGGCTCAGTTGCATCCAATGAATGGAATATCAGAAAATGTTTTGCAAACATACTGCAATGGTACTAGAAAAAGCAATAAAATAACCAAAAAATGCCTACTTCATCTTGAAACAAAAACTGTCACTATTAAATTGGTCTTGAGTTAAAGCAGGAACCCTCAAATAAATTATGAGATATGTAGAATTTAATGACAGTGATATCATTGAATGTAAAAGCTTGGAGGCCACAACTAAAGAAGAACTAAAGCAGAGGAGAAGGTACAGCTTTAAAATACCTTTTATCAGAAAAGAAAAGCACTGAAAGGAAACAAGCTGTAGATTCTGATCCCTTGGAAAAGCAGAAATATACCAAGTTGAAAGTCATCGGATGAAAATCAGAAAACATAGAATAAAGATACAGTAATGAACATGCTTCAAATGTAAAGCTAGTTCTCAAGACTAGTTAGGCAAATATCCAATAACATGGGTTAAACGAAAAAGGGAGGTTTTTTTTTAAACAAAATAATGGAATGAAAACACACACAACAGCTAAAGACAACAGAGTAGTTAAGGAAGAAAAAAATAGTACCAACAAGTATTCACCACCACGCTCATAAACACAAGGTGAGCTGGCTGCTGAAAAATAATATATAAGTGACTATGGCAGACTGTGTTTCTCAGGAACGTCTATATGGGCTCCCAGAATCCTGAAACTCCCCCATCGGGAGTGGCATCTATTGGTCTTCCCTATGATCCTCCACAGCCATGTGATTGCTCTGATCAGCAGAACACAGCTTTGTGAATAGCTAGGAGACTTCCAGTACTAGGACTTTCTCTTATTCTGGGAAAGCCACCATCATAATGGAACCCAAACTAGCTGACACAGGAAAATTACATGGGTATAGATGGAAAGTGTCTTGGTTTAAACCTAGAACGACCCCCCCAAAGTTTCATGTATTCAGAGACGTGGCTTTCAGAAGGTGGCTGGATCATGGGAGCACTAAACTCAGCAGCAGATTGGTCCTTTGAGGAGTTCGTAGCTGTAAGGGGCGGGGCTAGGTTGCGGAAGTGTGTCACTGTGGTGCGCCTTTGTAGAGTGTGGATATTTTCCTGCTCCTCTCCTCTCTCGGTTTCCTGGTGCCACGGTTTGAGCAGCTTTCCTCGAGGTGCCCTTCCATCATGAAGTGTCTACCTTAGAGCCAGTTAACCAAAGACTGAATCCTCTCTAGCCCTGAGGCAAAATAAACAGATTTCTCTTTCTCTAAATTGTGCCAGAAATTTTGTGCCAGTGACAGGAAAGTGATATAAAGGTTATAGAGAAAGATACAGCGCCCTTAGCTGAAAGGTGGCATCTGCTGTCAGAAATGAATGGCGTCTTCACCTATTTCAGCGTCTAATCTCAGTCCTTTAAACTGAGGAATAATATCACTGAAGGCAAGTCACCCTGTTATAATCCTACCTGAGTGTCTGACCCCAGGCCCTGTGAGAATAAATGGTTGTTGGACACCGCTAAATTTTGGAGGTAATTTCTTACTGAGTTATTATAATTGAAATAATTATCAAACATTTCACTAAATTAAAAAAAATTAACTTGATCGACAACCATTCAAAAACTTGAAATGGCAATTGAAGGCGCTCTGCCACATCTCACCAAGCACAAAAATCAGGAAGTTTTACAGGAAAATCAAAACTGGGAAAAAAAGATGCCTCCTACCTTACATAAAATTGTCAAGAAATTAAAAACACTAATGTTAAGGGTTCTAAAGTTAGATAAAGGACTTCCGGGAAGATGGCGACCAGGTGAGCGGCAAAGGAACGATCCTCTTTGATAAACACCACCAGCTCGAGACAGACTTGGCGAGCGTGAATGCTGGGACCTCGGCTGGGAAGTTCAAACTGAACGTATTTCTCTGAGCTGCCGGGGGAGATGCGGTAGGGTGGCCCAAACTGCCGTGGCGAGACGCGGGAAAGCCCCAGATGCTGGGAGCCAGAGACGCTCTGCGCGGGAAGGAGGCTTGGCTGGGTCCGAGTGCCCTGGGGGCATAGCCAGCTCGGTCCCTCCCACCTCCCGAGCCGGCGCAGCTTTCCGGCGACTCCCTACAGAGATCGGCTTTTTAGCAGCGGCAACGCCCGGCAGTCCCACATGTTGCGCGCATCGGGCAGGCTGCGCAGCCTAGACCCTCGGCAGCCTGCGGTGCATGGCCAGGGTGGCACGAGGAGCAGAGGAGCAGAGGATCCCATGCCCTCCCCCAGACCCGGAGAGCGCGAGGAAACAAGTGGCTGTGAGCGGCGGATCGCGAGCATAGCACAAAAAACTGGCACCTTGGAACCTTCCTGCCTGCAGGGACTCCGAAAACTGGTGAGCTATCTGCGCTCGCGACCAGATCACCGAGTGGGGGAGGAGATCCATCCCTATACCTGCAGGGAACCCTGGGAGGGCGGGTGAGCGGTCTTACACACCTCACCCAGGTCTCTAGATAGGGAATAGCTAACCAACATCTGTACAGCCTTTTAAGCGGAACTCTCAGCAGAAAGCTTAAGGGACATTCCCCCAAAGAAAAGTCATTGGAGCAGCCTCTGCAGCAGACCTTTGCCTGCTGAACTGCCTGGGGAATCTACTGCTCAATATTTTGAATCAGATAC
>PVLD010009193.1:0-77500 GCA_004027595.1 Dinomys branickii | reverse complement strand
TGAAGAAGTTAAAATTCTAAGGACTTTATTTGGTTAGGACAGGAAATGTCTCCCTTGACAGTACAATTGCTCTCTAACATGAATTGTTAGATTTAAGCTACAGCCTAGCTGTCTTCTCCAGGTGGATTAATGAGTGACTCCCCTCCGAGCTTCCTCTGTGGGTCTTTGCGTCCCCAGCCGGTATGCAGTAGCATCTCCCAGAGGAGCCCTGGTCTCAACTGGCCAGACAGTTGTCAGTGGGTGCTTGATTCCATCTGAGAAAATCTGAGGATGTGAAGGCGATCTGGCAGCAACACCTGTCACCACTGGTCACCGAAGTTGATTCTGCGGCCCTGGCTGGCTGGACCCCTTCAGTTCTCACGGCTCTGTGTGTGCCCTTCCCCAAGCTGCTCCCTTGGCAGAGGAGGATGGCCCTCCCCAATCCCCAATGGAGGGCCATTCTTCAGTCAAGCGTATGAGCTCCAGATGAGCTCCCAAGCTGAGAAAATCTGAGACGTGTCTAAACTCTGGAGTTGGGAATTAAGAGAGAACAATTTCATTTCTTTTGGGGCCTGGGCCTGTTACTCATGCACTAAATTTTGGTATATGACTGAGGGAAAAACAAAGCTGGTTTAGCATGAAAAGAGGGGATCAGAGCACAGAGAGTGAGATCAGAGCAGAGATGAAAATCACAGAGTGGTTCATGGCCCTAATCCTTTCCAGGTTTCATCCCTGTCCTTAAATTCTATGAGACATCTCTGTATCCTTGTGATAATTCAAAGAGCTTCAGTCAGCTTGACTTGACTTTTGATTCTTGCAATAAAAAGTGGGTTAATACAGCGCCAAGGCATCCATGTGGAACAGTCTATTTCAATTGTGTAATAACATCAGGGAAAACCAGAAGACATTTTCCAAATTTAAAAATGCTCTTACATACTTAACAATAATAAACAGTTGTCACACAATTGTCATTTTCTTGCTAAGTGCTGAGCTTAAGCACTTTACATACTCTCCTTTAGTCCCCACAAGGATGTGGACTAAGGTGCGGGGAGGTGAGATAGATTGCCTGCTCACTGTTTTGAAGAAGTCAAGATTCAGTCCAGAGCCCCAGGTATGGCCTGGGAGCCACACTACCTCAAACACTGACTTGGCGGCAAGGGAAAGCCAGCTCACTCGAGGTGGCCTATGCTTTCCTCAGCCGAGGCTGCCAGGCTTGCCTTGGCCCATCTCTGCCATGGTCCCTGGCCTCTGGCTGAGTGCTGGGGCTGAGGAGTTGGCCTGATGAAGACTAACATGTATTTCCAGAAAGAGGCAGCAAGGGGGAGACAGTTTACTCCTTTCTTCAGTTTAGATGAGAAGATCCAGATCAAAATGTGCTCTGAACCTGGACACCAGGTGCCATGGTCCCTGGAGACTGCTTACTAGGAGCTGGCTTAAGTCTTGAGAAAGGGGGCCACACAGACAAGAAAAGGATTTCAAACTTTAATATGGATTTTATGCTATAGGTATAACAGTTTAGAATTATTATGAGAGATTTGGCAGTCTATTCTTCATTCAAAGGATGATGCAATTTTTAGATTTAGTATGAAATAAAAGAGTTAATCCATAAAATACATGTTATAAATATTTTTTGAAAAATACATTTTGTGGAAAAGGAGCCTTTGCTATAACTTTAGGACCTCTTACCAAGGAACTCTCCAACATACTGACTCTACTTTGAGTGCCTGTAGGCTGAGGGATGTTTCCATGCTATGGCTCTTGCCTCAGATCCTGACTCCGGTCACTAAGCCCTGGATGAGACATACACTGTTCACTCTTGCCCCAGTTCCGCTCATAAGTCACACTTACCCCCAACTTTCCTTTTTGAAAACAGCAAGTAGAGGGAACAGTAGGCTAATCAAGAGACAGATTGCTAGGCAAATTAACCTTTGCAAATCAAAATAAAGCAGTGCAGAAAAAACAAGACTTGGACCGATGCATCGCAATGGAGCGCTGTTTCTGTCACCAGCCTCCTCAGGAGCTGCCCTGGCCCAGCTGGTGATGTGAACTTGGGGTCTCTGTGCAGATGTGGAATAAACATAGCCAGCCTGTGTCTCCAAGGACCAAGCACTGTGAGGGATCTAGATGATCATGCATAAAATTCAACTGAGAAACCTGGATGCCCGCCTCTTCGGGATGGTAGGAATATTTTTATAGAGATATCAAAGTAGAGACAAGACTTGGGAACCTCAGGGCTGTGAAACAGGGTGATGGAGAAGAAGCCCAAGTTAAAGATCCTCAACAGTCACTATTTTTTAAAAAGTGGCTATAGCTGCAGTTTTTTATTCAATTGGTCTGGCATGAAGCTTGGGCTTCCTGTAATTGAAAAGCACGTGCGAGTGATGTTTCTGTTCAGCTGGAGCTGGGACACCACAGGAATAGGTGACAGACTCATGGGTCGTGGGGATGTGGGCGAGGAGGTGTCCCAGAGGGCAGTGGCAGGCACTGACAGCGAGGGGAATCAGTCCTCCAGCCCCTCACAGCTCTTTGGAGGGTTCCAACGGCTAAGGATAGGAAAGGACATTACTCCTGCTGGATGTCACATACTGCCAGACTTGGAGGAGTCTTTCTACCAGGAAAATTCAGTCTTGATCATCATGAAATGCTCAGTTTGGCGCATGGAGAGCATGTCACTAACCTCGTGCCTCAGGACAGATGCCAGTTGCTGATTTCCCAGGAGCGGGTATGGATGCTGCCAGTTCATCCTTGCTTTTTCGTGTGTTATTTTCCTTATTATCACCCAATACCATGTATGTAGCTGTGTTAGCGGCAAAGCGTGAGAAGAGGTTTCTCAGGAACACTTGGATTGCAGAGAGCTAACAGCGAGTGTTCCCAGCACTGGCAGGCTGCATGTGGGCTAGGATTTGAATAAGAAGTCTGGGTGAGAGGATGTAAAGGAGAGGGGCAAGGAGTTTTGTTCCTACAGCTAAGGGTTGGTCATTGTACAACACAGGCTCACAGTCTGTAGAAAGACTCAGGGACTACAATTCTGATTGTGACTACATAACTGAAATATTTGTCTTATGGTGAAGGAGAACTTGATAATTAGTATTTTGACTAATCTGTGAAATCAATGACAAGCTATTTTGACTACTGTCAATTCAGAAAGAGGAAATGTTTTATCAGTGGCTATAGTCGCCTAGTACAGGTAGCACTCAGCAAAGAACTAGTAGAAGGCATCCACTAATGATGCTTGGATCTGAACTATGTTAGCTTATCAGGTCACTAATAGATTTTGCAGCATTTCTCACAGATAAGATCATGGTTCAATAGTTACCTAGGAAAATCTTTATATTCTTCCCACAAAGGATTAGAAGTTCCTTTGTGAACTGGCTGTTCACTGAAGATAGAACCCCTTGTTGGTGGATTGCAGGTGGCCTGAATCTAAATTTAAACAGAAATAGCAGGTTTTAGCTGTCTTGCACACTAGAATCATCTGAGTGCCTTTTATAAGGCTCAGGCTGTATCCAAGACAAATAATTTGATACGTCTGGGGGTGGAGTCCCAGCACCAGTAATTTGTAAGGCTCTCTGGGTGACTCCAATGTGCAGAGCTAGGGTTAAACTCTACTGACCCAGAGCTCTCTATGGAGCATTCAATTTTTATTTAATTCTCTGGAGGTTTCAAGATCAATGTAGAAATGTCAAAAACTCTTTAAGAAAAATCTATGTGAAAAAAATCATAATCTAGGTACCTGTGAATAATAGATCCTGTAGCAGTAGAAGTGGTAGTTCAAAGTAGCCAAAACAGCAATACAAATATTATGGATTATCCCATTTATGATAAGAAAAAATGTGTAAGCTGGGCCTGGTATGGCATGCCTATCATCCTGGGTACTTGGGAGGCTGAGGCAGGCAGAATGGAAGTTGGGGACCAGCTTGGGCAAATTAGTGAGACCTTATTAAAAAATAAAATAAACCTCTGTTTGAAAATGAGAAAATGAAATTTAAAGCAGGGCGCCAAAATCCTTGGGAAGGCTCACAAGAGTCTCTATTACCCTTTAAAATCTCTGCATCAGAGATGGGATCAGAAGAAAGACTGTCCTCTTGTAGAGAGAGCCAGATGACAAAGTCAAGGATTTACAAACAGGAGAGAGATTTACAGAGATTTGATTGGCCAATGCATCCCCATGAGCCAATGTTATCCCAAGTTTCAACTTCACTTTCCTGCAGGCATTCCCGCTTCCTTTGCATGACAGACACGAAAGTGAGTCTGTCTAAGAATATCTTGAACAAAAGAACTAATAAGTAAACAAACAAACAAGCTCTTTAGTTGCCACATAATTTACACTAAAAAAGGGAATGAATTTTTCCTTTCATAAAACTGGAGAAAGCTGAGAAGAATCATCATGTATTGCATGACTGAAGAAAAACAACAAGCCAAAAAGCAGGTGCTGGGTTTATAATCTGATTATCTTTTAGTGCAGAATAGCAGCTGGTAGTGCGGAATCCTTTAGGAGCTGTGATTTCCAGCAGATGCCCTCAGTCAGATCTGCTGCAGACAGAAGCCGACACCCTCCAACCCTCTCCTGTCATGCCTTGTGTGGGCCTGGGGCCTGGGTTATAGGGAAAAGGTGGGGAGGCTAAGAAGCAGATTTTATTTCTAGGTGAAGGAGAAAAACTTTTCTACCTATCACTGATAAGGAGAAAGAAGAGAGAAAATTCACAAGCAGGAGTCATCGTTTTGTGAGTGTGAAACGCAGCGGGCCCTGGAAAGCAAAGGAAGTAGTAGAAAAAACATTTCTGATGGGAAACATTCTAACTTATATTTACTCTCCACCATATTTATTTCAAAACAACCAGATTACTGGTAGGGGGGGAATAAAAAAAAACCACCCTGGGAAACTTGGAAGTTAAGAACTAGTGGAAAATCACAGTGTGAAGTAATTTAAATATCATTCTCAAGAAAACTTCCACAGCAAGAGCCAAAAGATTTATTTTTATTTTAGCATCTGTTTTGTTATGTCTGGGTACAAAACCTCGGTTGTTTTTCATCATTTAGGTACCACTTCAAAGACATTGTTCAGTGTTGTGAGAGTACAGGGCAGATTCTCATCACATTCACAGGAAATCTGTATTTTTTCTGCCAAAAAAAAAAAGTTCATGCTGATAGACCCTAATCTTCTGAGGATGTGAATGGGTAATCTTGTGAACATATTAATATGGAACGTTAGAACCTCTACCATTTAGTTCTTTCATACTGAGTTTCCCCTGCTCAATCTGAGAAGAAATTTGTCACTGGAGCAATAGACCAGATCACACTAGTAAAGAGGTATTTGCCCTCAGGGAAACTCTCTTATTTTTCACTTTAAGGAAATTTCCATGCAAAAGATGTATCTACTTGGGTTTCACCGGTTTTCTTGAGGAAATCAGTTCTGATTCCCTTTTACTTCAAATGAAAATGTAACAAGTAAAGGCTGTACTTACTGAGAGATAACTATGCCATAAGCATTTGGTCTCCCTTATAACAAAATCCGCTCACTAATGTATCCTTTCTTATTTTATTTTAATTTTTCATGTATCCTTTCTACATCATTGACTGAGCATGTCATGTTCTCCATGGTGCATTAAGTGAAGGGAGGGAGGAGCTGAGCCCTGTTGAGAAGCTATTCATGATTTTAATTTGCCTTAATGTTTCTAAAGTCTGACTTTGCCAGTTTTCTCCATCAAATGTGCTGCCAGTGATGCAAAAGTAATGCCTGATATACTTTGACATTCAAGCTTTTATTACTTTCAATTGTTCACAAGTTATTGGCATCCCATTTGTAAAGAAGATCGGCTGTCCAGGAAATAATACGGTACCCAATCATACATATTTCCAGTCATAATTTCAACCTCTTCCACCCTACACTGGTACTGTCATCCACAGGACCATCCCATGTTCGCCCACGTGGGGAATGAAAATTGTCTTTAGTATGAGTTAACCTAAAAGGATCATGTATGGTGTAAGTACAGTTCTAAAATAATGTCACATGGTCCCAAACCAAATGCAAATATTTTCCATTCAGTGTTTCAGACTATCTGTGCAATTCCTTCTTTAGCAGAGTTAACTGTCAAATGCCTACAATAATTGCTTATGTTATCCTAATTTAGGGAATAGGGACCTACTTTTCTCTGGAACTCATGTAAATTGCCAAAACCACACAATTCTTAGGAACTCTAGTCTGTAGAAAGCCCTGAGTCATTTATGATTGGTGGGTTTCCAGTTATGCTGGGCAGGACAGCAGGGGTGCTTGGCATTACAAGGCTAGTTCTGGGCACACTGAAGGAGCTGTATTTTGCCATCAGTCTGATTATAACTTAAAATTTTGCCAAAACTTTAAAGCTGCAAAAAAGATTATAGAGTAATTATGGCGTTCTGGCAGATGAAGAATTCAAGTACATTTCCAAATGTACTGTTTAAAGTAATTACTTGATGTCAATAGTTTTATATAAGTTAATTCAAATGACCAACCCATACAAGTCTGCCATACATGTAAGTAAATATTAATCACTGCTGTATGTGGAGTTTGGTTTACTTCTAAAAGCCAGGTTGAGCTATAGTCCAGCAGTGGCGAACCTCTGGCATGCATGCCACAGTGGGCTGCTTGTGTCACTGAAAGCTCTAAAAGGTTCACCATCATTGCACAGTCTTACTGTTTTGCTTTATTTTTTAAATTGCCTCCCTTTAAAAGCATTCCCATCTCCAAAATATTTTCCCGAAAATGAAATAAAGTTTTTTGTCCACCTCTTTTGCCCTTCAAAAACCAAATGTCTAGGGGTATTACTTATACAAATAGTTAAAACTTCGAGTAGTACTAAAATATTACAAAACAGCAGTCTCTCCTTGCGTCCTGCCTCATCTTTCTCTATTTCTCAGAAGTGTGGGGAGCTATCCTGAGACCTTTCTCCACCTCAGAGATAACAACCCCTTTCAACCCTGAAAGCTGTCCCTCCTGGCAGTAGCTTCCATGTTTCTCTGAAGTGTACCTAACCCTGCTTCTGAATGCATCTGCTTTTGACAGCAGCTACTGAAAAAGGCTCTTCATTTCCTTTACAGCAGGTAAACATGCTTTCTCTCCTCCCTACACATTTGTGCTTCAGCTTTGGTTAGGTCCATGTGTAGTCAGTGTTTTCATTATAATGATGTTTAATTATAATGATGTAAAGATCATCCACTGCTGAACTAGAAAGTTAATGTGGTTCCATTTCCTGTCTTGAATTACATTTTATTGTTCTTAGAGTTAATTGTCTTTTCTACTTACACACACACACACACACACACACACACACACACACATTTGAGACCATCTGATCAAGTCCTTCCAACAAGGTCTGCAGACTGCCTCTCAGTGTGCTTTCTACATTGTTAAATCTGTAATTTAATTTATGGGCCTGCTTCTCTCTTGGAGACAGCTCTCCTAGAATCCTGTAGGTTTTTTTTTTGTTTTGTGTTGTGTTGTGTGTTTTCCCTGTACCTCTCACTGGCTGTGCTCTGGCCAGGAGCACTGCTGTGCCCTGGGACCTCCTTGCACACTCTCTCTGGTACTTTCCCTTACCTTGCTCCTGTTTGGTTCCCATTTGTCATCTTCCTCCTCAACTCACTCCCTTTGGTTTTTGCTCAACATATTCCTTAGTTAGTTCTCGAGACACAGCACATGGAGGTAAACTTTTTGATTGCATGCATGTCTGAAAATATCTTTCTTTTCTACCTTCATGTGCACGATAGTCTTGGTTGGTATAGAATTCTAGGCTGAAGGTCATTTTCTCTCAGTACCCTGAAGGCATCGCTCTTCAAGATTTGTCTTCCAGTTTTTAGTGCTTCTGTTGACAAGTCCAATACTCTTTTTATTCCTTTTTCTTTACACTTTGCCAATCTGTTTTCTTTAGAAGCTTGAGAATTGTTTTTGTTCTCCCCAGTGTTTTGAAATTTGACAATGATAGGCTTAGTAGAGCTTCCTTCATTTATTGTCTTAAGGACTTAGATGTGTTTCCAAACTGAAAATTAATGTTATCTATTTAAAAATTTCTTCCTGTCTTTTAAGTTCTCTTAGTTTTTAGTTAACCTCCATTAACTGCATGCTGGACATTCTGGATTGATAATCTGTTTTCTTACATTTTCTTCCTACATTGTACATCACCTTTTTGTTCTACATTCCAGTCAATTCTGCTATTGAAAAAAGATTTAGCTATACCACTTTAAATGCACAAGTGTTCTTTATTGTTCTTTAACTGGTTCTCATAGATGTACAGATGGTGGAGAGAGAGGATAGACAGACTCTTATTTCACATTGCTTCTCCCAGCTTTGTGAGCCTTTTGCACATTTTGCCCAGGGTACTGTTTCTGTTTCCCCTGGCCTATTTTTTCCAATTTATTTATTTTAATTTTTATATTTTATGTTGGAGGCTTTCTTCAAATGTCATGTGATCTTTCTCTCTTCATTCATATTTAAGAGTGAGGGACCCAAAAGATGAGTGGAAATTTTCTGGTTCTACATCGGGCAAATGTGCTAATTGGCTTCAGTGTAGTTAGCTGGATGGCCAGCTGGTGCTTTTTGGGGAATACTCAAATTTCAGTACCTTTAGTTTTTTGTTGTGATTCAGTTTTTTACAGAAAGCTCCTACAATCTTCTTGAGAGGTTTTTTCTGAAGGCCAGCAGACCTGGAGGAGGAAGGAAGACTGGGAAAAATGTTCATTTTGCAGATTTTGACTTAAGAACACCATTTGAAGTCTAGCTTTCCTTTTTCTGTGTGCCCCAAATGCATACTTTACAAACATAATACCCAAAGTGACTATATAAGCAGACAGAGTCCTTAAGAAAGTAACAGCTGCAAAAGACATCCACCTTAGTGTTATGGTTGATACATTGTGTCAACTTGGGGAGTCTAGAGGTTTGGCTGAGTGACTCAGCAGGAAGCCAGGGTGCTTACTTTGTATACATCCTGAACCTGTGGAAGAGGAGGGCATGGAGATTTTGTGAGAGGTACATGCCCCCTGGATGGGGGTAGCCTGTTTACAATGTAAGAGAAGAGAAGAGGCTGCTTGCAACCATTCCTCCCTTTTGTTCTGGTTGTTTTTGCTGGGCTCTGCTGCCATAAACAGTTTGCCCTCTGCCATATGCCACTCTGCCTCTGAGTCAGCCAAGTATGGACTGAAACCTCCACAAACTTTAAGCTAAATAAACCTTTCCTTCCTTCATTTTGGGCGTTCAGTATTTTGTCTCAGCAATGAGAGAAAAGTAACCAAGATACTTAGGGAGTTCTATTCTCATGGAAACAAGTGTGCTATAGCCAAAGTTACAGAGATGGAGGTACTGTAGGTTGCTTAGCTATTGCCCTATGGGAAGGCCACAAATAGACTTATTCAGTCCTGAGTTATGGTTGCATGTAGTTTACCGGCAATTTTTCTAGGCAGTTGAGTAGAAACAAACAAAATATTTGTCGTCAGATAGGTGCTCAATTACCAGTTATGGACAAGAATGAATGTTCTTTGCCTAGAAAGTTGTATTTGTTGAGTATAATCTAGAGAATCAGAACAGAAGACAAGTCACTAAATGATGCTTTCAAATGTTTAACTGGCACTCAGGATTGACTGATGTTTTCCAGAGGGTACCTGACATTGAGAATTGATTAACATAGCAAGCCAAAATAGAAGCCTCATCCAGGGTTAGAAAGGTTTTGAAAGAGTCTCCTAGCCTTAGAAGTTATACCAAGCCTTCCTTATCATGGTCATCACTATCCTTTGTATTCACTGAAAAAACTTACTCTGAGGTACCTGAAGGATTATTGAGGCTAACCTAATACTTTCATAGTATTCACTGTATATATATATCTCTCTCTCATTTAACATTGAACCTGGTTTCCTTAGCTATATACATAATTGACTCAATTTAAAAGTGTTATCTGAATGAAAAAGCAGAAGGACTGACTCATGTTTCTTAGGAAACATTTATAATGTAGCCATTGTTCACTTTTAAAATTATAATCACATTTTAAAATTGTTTCACATTATAAGACTATGGTCTTTAGGCTAAAACTTCACATAGTTTAAAATGAACCAGCAACTACTTTCCCTTTATTATAATAATAATGCCTATACCCTGAAGGGCATATTCAAATGGTGGTATTAGTGATTGTCTATGCAATTTAATTATGTGCTAGAATTTAATTATTTGGGTCTCTGGGACAGAGACTGCAAGTCTTGTTGCTGCCTAAATCTAAAAAGCTGAGTTTGGAAGCCTTTTAATTATTTTCTTTCTAAAAGAGATGTGAACTCACCAAGCACAAATGATTCATAGGGGATAGGTTAAATAGGAGATTTAGGCCTATGTCTTTGCAGTAATATTGGAATAAGCAGCACTGCGTTGGCTTGCTCTAGAATCTCATAATGGACCAGAGAAAGAAGGTAACTTGAAGAAATTTATCTTTCCCCTCTCCAAGAGAGGGGACTCTGCCTCTTAAAGCAATCCTTGATTTTTCCCAGCAATGAGTAAAAATCTCCTTCTTAGTTTGAATCTCAGTTTTCTTCCCCATAACTTATTCCTGATGATTCCTCTTTTGTCCCCTGGAATGATAAAGAATATATTAAAATCATCTTTTTTGTGTGCTGTGACTTGAACTCACGACGTTGTGCTTGCCAGGCAGGTGCTATGAAATTATCTTTTGTGTTCGTCAACTTGTCCATCAGTGCGACCAAATATCTGATACCCACAACTAAGGGAGACGTCTCATTGGCTCACGATTTCAGAGGATTTGGTTCATGGTGGTCTGGTTCCAAGGGAAAGAAATGATGAGGGAAGAGTGGAGTTGGAGAAAAATTGCTTGTTTATGGTGAATAGAAAATCAAGCAGGGTAATAGCATCAGTGAGGAATGGACCAGGCACCATCCACAGGACCCAAAGTCACACACCCATAACCCACCCAGATACACCTAAAAGTACGCTTTAATAATCCCCATGGTGGCTCCCAAGCCAATCAAGTTGACCATTAAGCTGAGCTACCCTATCTTCCAATATGAAACATTTACAATGGCTGTAACAACGTCTGTATTATTTTTCTTAGGCTAATGCTCTCAAGTCCTTTCAATGTCCTTCAGCTCGTCCTCGTGATGTTTTGAAAGTGCTGTAGTTCTTCATTATCTTTCGTTAAAAGCATATGTGTAGAATTGAATGCAATATTTAGGACACAACAAAAGCTCTTTGGATAAAAATTAGGCCAATACATCTCTTGTTATAAACCTCATAAACTGATCTATTTGTTTTCTTTATTAGCATATCAAATTGTGAACTCCTAATTTATTTAAAGCAAACTAAATTGCCATTCTCTCCAACTCAACGTTTTTCATAAACACTGATAAGCTTATTCTTCCTCCACCTTTTGGCATGTATAGTTGATTTTTAATTTTACTAGATCACTGGTTCTTAATCATGGGTCAAGATCTATCAGAATCTGGAGGGAGTGAAGTTGGACAGGTGGAACATAACTGAGTAATTTAAAAAGTATTTTTATTAGGTTTTTATACTTGAAAAATACTGGACATTGGTAAACTCTTAGGAAATGAGAAGGTAAGGTGTTTCTGTTATTGAATTACCTTCGTTACAAATTCATACTTCATTGTCTGCTGTGCAAAAATTTGAAAGGGCCTCTTAAAACTTACCCTTTGTGAACTAGTATGATGTTATATATTGGTAATAAAGGGTACTAAAAGACATTGCTGGAGATGAGACATCTCCTTGTTAACAGGTCTTCCTGGCACTCAGATTTCCAGCAGGTCCCATCAGCAGGGCACCATGTGTCATTCAGTGAGTCACAGCTGTATCCTCTTCAACGTGGTTTCAGTCTTAGTCCTGGGAGACAGAGGAGCTCTTCCTTGGGTAATAAGAGACTGGCTTCTTTTTAGTTTTGACATTCTTATATTATTTAGATCTTTTTTATTTACCTATCTAATCTATTTCTCTAATATCCTCTTATAAATAGTCAGTTTTTGCTGTGCTGGGGACTGAGCCCAGGACCTGGTGCATGCTAAGTAAGAGTTTTATTACTGGACTGCAATAACAGACCTCATAATTATTTTTTATATCACACTTTCCTTGTTCAAGTTAGTTTGTGGGTCTCACTCTAACTGGGCCTTGAATAGTACATAAGGGCCATGAGAGCTAACTTGTTCCAGAGCATAAAGAGACTATCTCAGAAACCCCACTTTTCATATTTTTCCCTGCCAGCAATTTTACTCTAACCAAATCTGCATGTTACCCTCCACAAAGTGACCTATATCCTCACATCCTTTGGAACATGATTATCTTTCCATTGAACGGTGATTTCCTCCGCTGACCAAGCCCTAGCTTCTTATAAACCTGGCTTGCCATTCACTGTCTAAAAAAAAAATCTCTCCAGATAAATGATATAACTAGCTTACTATTTTTTCACTTGTCTTATATGTGCCCCCAGCACTTCTGTGACCTCACTGTGTGCATGCGTGATGGTCAGTGTGGTTGTCAGCCTCACTGGATTGAGGAAAGCCTACAGAATTGGAAAAGCCTACTGCGGGTCTGTCTGTGCGGGTGCTTCCAGAGAAGACTGGCATGTGGGTCTCTGAGTGGGAACACCCACCCCGGATGTGGGCAAAATTATCCGCTAGACTTTGCTCCTGGGTGAAACACAGAAACAACAACAAAGTTGGCTTCTGCTCCTGGTCTTCCTTCCTATGTCAGTGTATTTTTCTCTGTCCATGGACATCAGACTCCAGGTTCTCCAGCCCTTTAATGCAGACTTTTGCTGTGGCTCTCCAGGGTGCTTTCAGGCCTTTAGCCTTGCCCTGAGGCTGCATGATTGGTCCCTGTCTTTTTCTTGGACTGAGCAGCTACCAGATTCCCAGGCTCTCTGGTCTGCAGACAGCCATTGCAGTCATGTGAACCAAATTGACAAGTGCCTTCTTGTAATTATGTATATTCTACTGGTTCTGTTTCTCTGGGGAACCATGACTAATACAATACATAATGTAAAATTTAAACGCTTGAAATCTCTTTTATACAGCTGTTGAGGTTCTATCAGTAAGTCACAAATTTTATGAAAACAGGGACTGTCTTTTATTCCTCTTGTATTTTTTCCTTGCAGGACCTGATGCTATGCTCTTTGAAGGCTCCTTGCTGAGTTGCAGCTAAATGACTAGAGACATGTAGAACCTTTAATTCTCTCTCAGTTATTTGACAAGTGATATCTTGGCAACTGCTGCAGGAGGAGAAGAAAAATGCACGAAAAAGTATCCATACCCTTGAGGGATAAGTAATATTAAAAATATCCATGGTCCATTTAATAAATTTCCTACTTAGTGTAATGTACTGGTCAGAAGTGCACTTATCCACTGTGGAATCAACACTGTCAAGCCAAGAGTCAACCAAAGGTGACAGTGTAGGGGCTATGTTTAAGGGCCAATATGGCTGGAACATACGCTGGTCACAGTTACTGTAAGTAGGTTTTAAAATAGTTTTCTCAACACCTTTTATGCATCAATTTGCAAGACTGAGTCATGAGCAGTGAGGAACACAGCTGCTCATCAGCACTGAAGCCAGGACTGGTATGGCATTAGCTCTGCAGGGCTGGGAGTGCACAAGTGGCAGATAGCAGAAGGCTTACTAGCCGGCTTTCTCAGGGGGCGGGAAGGGCAGGCAAGAGAGGTGCAGTGCAGACTTAGGGAAGACTGAAGATTCTGCTGCCTATTCTCTCTACACGGCGAGCTGATCAGCATTGTCTTGCGGCCCTCAGAAACAAAATACACGACTCTAAACCATGTCTACCAGAGAATAAAGAAATAGAATTATGAGCATGACCAAGCCCGCAGCTAACTTCCAATAGATGTGACGAACAGAGTACTATTGACCACTAATCAGTCTTTGTGGCAACGCTAAAACCCATGAACTACTGTGATGTCAGAAGCATCCTGTGAATACAGAGAACAGTGAGGGACATCGGCCAGTCAGTGTGTTAGAAGAAAGAAGGGAGAACACTAACATTGAAAAAAAAGAAAAAAGAGAAAGATTTTTCCAGTCTTCAATAGTAACATGTGTATGATAACTTTTTGTTACTTAAATGCCTATATCACACTTACATAATATATAATATCTTTTAAAATTTTTGTTTTTGTCATATTGAGGATCAAACCAGTGCCTCACATATGCTAGACAAGCATTGTATCATTGAGCTACATCTCTGACCTTATGCTCCCATAAAAGAATTAAAAAAATGACAGGAAGTAAGATGGTATTTTTTAAGCAATGTTTTTAGTCATTTAGGTAAAGAATGTTTTCAGAGTATCTGAAGTCAATGTTTGATAAGACTAGAGCTACGGAACACTACTGATTTCTTGGATTTGGGAAGCCTGCTTCATATCTGCTACCAGGGAATAGGTCCACTTAAAGTACAGCTTCCAAAAATTATTGTCTACATGCCTCAAAGGCACCATTATTAATCAATGAGAGTAGAATTGGAATCAGTGCTTCAGTTAAAATTATATATAGACACCCTATAAAATAATATCTTTAATTTTAACTGGAAAAGCCTAAGTTTTGCTCAAGGGAATCTCAGTAATAGGAAAATCTGTCCGTCTCTGTGTCTCTGTCTCTCTCTTCCTTTTCTGTGGTAGCATTGCTTATTTGCTATGCTCAGGAAGACTGCTATTGGTTTCAAAGAATTTAACAATTCTACACATACAGGGAGCTACTTGACAATTTTACCTGATGGGACTAAAAGGGAAGATTTATTAGCCAAATCTAGTATTCCAACAACACAGGCTCAAGGTAAATGTTATTTATGTTACCATTGGTATCTTCCCAAGAGCTATTTAAGAAATATAGAAGGATCCTTGTTACACCATCAGATAAACAATCATTGAGCACTTGATTTTTGTCACTTGTCAAATTCTACAACTTGATTTGCCAATATGTGAGGATTATATATGCCAGTGCGCTGTGCCATCTTCATTCCTGGTGTTTTATCTTAGCCGAATACGGCAGTGACTTAGGGAAGCCTTAGTTTAGGGTAGTAGCTGCAACAATAAAATACTGCAGCATTTAAAGCTTGTTGGTAATGTACCCAAGATAACATTAGCTCTGATGAGATTCCATACCCATCCACAGTTGCCAGCAATGATGTAAAGCAGGAACAGGCCACGTGTATTTGACTTTCAGTGGACAGGAAAACAGCTACCACTGTCATACACCTTAGACTTGTGCTCCCCTCTGCCTTCTTTTTAAGTCATTTTACACCAAAGCCTTCCTGAGTTACTTGGCATAGATATCAGAGGAACGTTAGGCATCCCACCTTCCTTGGTGCTTCCAGATGAAAAGAACCATAAATGTATTATTGTGCCTGGATAATGTAGATAACCGGTTTCGGTAATTCATGGTTACCATTATTTTCTCTGTTTCTTTTTTGCAGGAGCTGCAGTCCACTCTGAATGAGCATGTTAGCCGTTTCCATAGCTTTCCTTTCACATAGTATAGCTGAAGTGCTTTCTTACAATTCTACCTTGGGCAAAGGCTAACTTAGCGGTTTGATCACAGGGCAAATTTAGGAGGTTTCTAATCTCAAACTCTCAGCGCGCGGCAGGTAGCTGGTAACTGTCCTAGGTGCTGAACTCTTCGGGATGTTCTGAGCATTGGCGAGGGTGAGCAGTGAAAGGGATGGATTCTCAAAAATCAGGAAAGCGACTGAATTGGGAGAATAACCCAGTCGGACACCTATTTTCTATTTCTGGCAGAATTATTCTGAGTGGTTACAAACACACAGAGAGTCAGTGAAATCAGTAATCAATTAGAAATTGCATAGCTGTTATGGTTTGTGTCTGGACGTCCTGCCAAAGCCTCAGGCAGTCATGGGGCGGGCTTCTAGAGTTTATGACTGATTCATGGTCCAGTGTCGGAACTAGGGATGTGAGCGCTCCGCCCTCCCCGGGGCGGGTAGTTTGCATGCAGTGTGAGGGAGGGAGGGAGGCTGCTTGCGGCTGCTCCCCCTCTTTGCTCGTGCTGCGTTTGCTCTCTTCCACCGCCGTTAACTGTGGCCCTCTGCCATGTGCCACTTTACCTTCAGCCGAGTACGGACTGAAACTTTCACAAACTGGGAGCTAAATAAACCTTTCCTTCTTTAATTTTGGGTGTTGGGTATTTTGTCTTAGCAATGAGAGAAAAGTAAGCAGGACAACACCTTCCCAGGGCAAGACTTTCCCCTATAACTGTCAAACACCCTGAAGGCAAAGTAATGAAGAAGAAAAGAAATACCAGTTTTTTTCACAAGAATAATAGGTGGTCTAAATAGCTAAGATCAACCTAAATGTTCACCAGGATGAAGGAAATGTGGTATATATACAAAAGAGAATACTACTCAGCCTCAAAAAAGGCAACCATGTCATTTGTAATAAAATGGATGAACCTGAAGGATCTCACGTTAAGTAAAATAATCCAAACACAGAAGCACAACTACACCAGGATCTTACTGATATGCATTACCTAAAAAAGATAAATTCACAGAAACAGAACATAGATTACTGGTTGTTAGGGGCTGGGGAACCAAGGATTAGGGACATTTGCTCAAAGGATTCAAAATTTTAGTTAAATTGGAGCAATAAATTTCACAGATCTGTTTTGCAATATGGTGACTATAGTTAATAATGATATACTGCATACTTCAAGATTTCTAAGAGACTAGATTAAGTGTTTGCACCATAAGAAAATGATAAAGAAATGAAGTAATAGATATGTTAATTAACTTCATTTAACCACTCTACAGTGTGTACATACACCAAAACCCTGTGCTGCACATGACCAATACATGCAGTTTTTGTCATTGTAAAGAAAAAGAGATGATGTAGTTGGTTTCAAGATGTATAACAAGAAAACATGGGAATAAGGTAAGCCCTTATATGGACTATTCAAAGAAGGAAACTTTCACAAAAATTTTGTGTACAATATCTTCTATTTTGTCCTAAAGATGTTCCATCACCAGAACAACCCACACCCCATAATCTGATTACAAATAGGTTACATCCATTAATAACTTGGTCTCTGGATATTCTCAAGCAAGGCATCCAAATAGTTCATCATATCTAAAAATCTTTTTATGTTTTCATAATATCTAGAAGTTAAAAATTCTAAACTACCTACACTTGTGTACTGGGCTGGAGGTCCCCAGATGCTATGAAGGGGGCCATAAAAGTGAGGACTGGAGGGATGGTAAAGTATTCTAAAGTGCTTAAGGGAGAGAATAATGATTAAAAGGCAGATATACTGATCAGAGAAATTAAGCTTATTTGTGGATTTTGATTTGGGAAGCTAAAAATTTGCAAAGCAAGTTTTAAACCTTCTGGCCCTGATATTTACACTTGTAACTGTGAACGGCTAGATTCTAGAGACAGGGAATCTGATGTCAGAGCCTTGACACTTACTGTCTCTGGGCTTGGTAATGAGTCACACACGCCACCCTTTCTGGTAAGTAATTGCATAAGAAAGTAGGTGTTCATGTCTAAAATGTCAGGCTCTAAATGTAATACTTATTTTTATTAAAATGAAAAATGGGCTCAGAGGATGTTTTCTTTGTAATATTACTGTCTTATATGACTGCAGTGCGCTGCGCTGTTTATTCTTTCTGAATACATGCCAAGTGTAACAGTGGAGGCTGTTAAGGCCTGTCACACAAGCTGGCGCTGGCAGGGCCATGGGAGGGAAGAGGACATCTGGCTCGATGGGCTGCTGTTGGGAGACTTTGAAGAAGTTTCATGGTGTGAGTACTGTGGAAATACTTTAAACAAGTTCCATGGGTAAACTTGATTGTATTTTGGTAAGTGTGTGTTATGGTTTAAATATAAAGTGTCCTTGAAAGACTCATGTATTGAGAGCTTGGTCCTCAGTGCAGCAATATTCGGAGGCGGGGCCCAGTGATGTGATTATGAGGGTGCTGACTTCACTTCAGTTTTCAGCTGAATGGGCCCGGAGCCCAGCTGCAGGAGGTCGGTCACTGGGGAAGGCCTTTTAGGCTGTGCGTTGTTCCTGGCTCCTTCTTCTTTCTCTGGCTTTTCCTCTCACCCTGCTTCCTGTCTTCCATGGAGTGAGCAGCTTTGCTCTATCATGCTCTGTTCACATGATGTTCTGCCTCCGCTCAGGCAAACAGCATAGTCCGTGCTACCCATGGAGCGAACCCTCTGAAACTGTAAGCCAAAAGGAATCTTTTCTCTTTTACATTTTGTTGTTCTCAGGCATTTTGTCACAACAATAAAAAGTTGACTAACAAAGCAAGGTTAGAGTCAGCAAATGAAAGGCTTGAGGGGGGAGTTAAGAATTGTTAAAGTTTATCTTTGAAGTTCCAAGTTGACCTATAGTGACTGCAAGGTTCTTAGACTTAGAAGTGGAGGATAGTCAATGAGAAAAGGAAGCTTGTGTTTTGCCTTCACAAATGGACATCAAAAATGCCTGTTGATATTGGTCTCAGTAGAGAGACTAATGATACAAAGGATAATATGGCCTTATTCTTCTTTATGGCTAAAACACACAGGTACAAAGTTAATGGAAATGGTTTGAAGATGGAAAATGCCCAGTGTTAACTTCTCTCTCTCTACTGTGGCGCCATGATTATAACTGCTGCTGGGCTTGTGCCATATAGGGGAGGATTTTTGTGTCCTGTACTGTGGAACTGAGACATGTAGCAATTTACTCATAGGACAAAAAGACAAACTATTTGTAGTTTAAGCTGGTTGTTTTCTGTGATAGGCTTCCAAATGCCAAATGTGATTATAGTCATTGTTTTTGAATGAATGTCATAATTAATTCAGAATTAAGGGACACTTTCTTTTCATGTATTTTGATCCATGAAAGAGGAAAACATACTCAGTAGAATTAATGTCTTTTCAATGAGCTCATGATACTTAAAACTAGCTGGAAGCAGTGCAAATGCAGTGTTAGTGAGGAGCTCACTTGATCATATACGATTTGTGAAGGTGTTTTCATAAATCAGGAGAGGGGAGGGCCCTCCACAGATCACCTATCGGCTTCACAGTCACTACGGAGATGAAAGTACAACGCTCATCATCTGTAAGCCATCTCAGCGACTTAAGATCCACATGACCGGGAAGTTCTTTGTAAAATCTGAGCACTATTTATTCTCCTTTTGATCTGTAATGAATTCTCTGGAAACAAACTTCTCATACATTGTAAACCACAGCAACATCACAGGTTTTCCATTAGGGAAAGAAAGAAGAAAAGAGCACCCATCCTAAATCTCACCCTTCCTACGTTAAGTCAGTGTTTTTCAGTTGAGAGAATACCATTAAGAAGTACCTCAAAGAAAATTTTTCTTCTTTCTCTGCATCCAACCATCTATCCACCTGTCCAACCATTCACCAAGGTATCCTTATTTTTCAAAAGGAATAATAATTCAAAATAGTGACCTCCTTGCTCCTAATATACAAATTATAAGAAAAGAGTGTTGCTTCGGCTTAAGGGATGGTGAGGAAAAGCCCAACCCCGGGTCTTGTCCTCCTTTCCCATCCCCTTTCCGACACTGAGCGTATAGCTGAAGTACTAACAAGTACCCTATGACACTCTGTGAGCTCAGGAAGAAAATGAGTCCCAAGGTGATGAAGTGACAAGGGACTGAGTGACAAACTATTAGAACAACTTACATTTTATAGGAGTTTCCTGATTCTCAACAGCCCTCTTTTATTAAACAGCACAGCAGTTAAAGAAACCTCTGATTCTTAATACTTGCAATTTATATTTGTAAAGAATTCTGACTACTGTTGAGAACATGGAGGAATTGGAACCCTCATCTACCTGATGGAAATTTAAAATGATGCAGCTGCTGTAGGAAACAGTCTGAAGTCCCTTAAAAGTGCAAATGTAAGAGTTATCACCATGTTCATAACAGCATGACTCTCTTAGCTAAATTGTGGAAGCAGCCTGTATACACATCAACAGGCAATTGGATAAAGAAAATGTATCCATATATAACGGAATACTACTCGGCTATAAAGAATGACAAATTGGAAATATTTGTAGGAAAACGGGGGCATTTGCAAAATATGATGTTGAGGGGAGCACAGCAGACACACAAGGTTAAATGTCATAGGGTATTTCTCTTTTGAGCGAGGCAACATATAAAAAAAGAAGGTAATAAAGCTGGATAGAAGGGGACAAGGGGATGAATTTATTGCAGTAGGGAAGTGGTACAAGGGAACACGGGCGAGGGGTGAGGGGGACGGGAAGGGGAAATGAGTAGAATCAAGATCTGCTTTGAGTAGGAGCTCAGTAACCTCAGTGAATGTAAACAACATGAGCAAAGATTAGTAATATCAACAAGAATGAAAGTCGGGATGGAGAATTACAGCATAAGGGAGGGAACGGGAGGAAGGAAGGGCAAGGGAATTAAAAAATATCAGAACTGTAGCATGTATATGTAGCCTTTCTCTGGGAAGATTGGGAACTGCATTCACTGCAAACATATACTAGTAACATTTTAAAAATGTGAAAAAGTTACTATCAGTGTGATTACTCAGCAATGAAAAGGAAAATAAATGTACCAATAAGATCTTGTGCATGAACGTCGATGGCAGCGCTCTTCATGACAAACCCAAAGAGGAAAGAACCCAAGTTTCCCCCAATTGATGAATGACTAAAATCAATATGGTACTTCTGAATAACGGGCTCTTACCTGGCAGTAAAAATTAATGAAGTATTTATGCGTGCTATATGCAACATGGGTGACCCTTGAAAATATTATGCTAAGTGGTAGAAGCCAGGCATTAAAAACCACATATCTTACAATTCAATTTATATGAAATATGTAGAATAGACAAATCTATAGAGATGGAAATGTCGGTGGTTGCTGTGAGGTAGGGAGGGTGGAGGGTGAATGGAGAGAGATTGCTAATATATATGAAGATTCTTGGGGAAGTGATGAAAACATTCAAAATGAAAACTAATTGCAGTGTGATTTTACAGTTGTGAATGATTTTACAGTTGTGAACTATGCAAGACCACTACATCGTACACTTTAATTAAGTGATTCATAGTATATGAATTATATCTCAATAAAGGTATTTTTTTTTTTTTAAAGAAAAGGTGGAATGTGGAATATTTTCCAAGCATGTCTGGAGGCACAAATACATACTCAAAGAGATTCAAGGCTTGTACCAAGCTAAATAGAAATTAAGGGAACTTAATTACAAACACATGCACTCTTGTTTTCTGTGGTGGAAAGAGTACTTTTTTAATGTGTGTAAGATGATGTTTTTTCTGTGTCAGTGTGAGTTACTAAAAAACCAGAAGATAGGGCATTGGAGGTCTATTTTTTACTTTGGGGACCGTGAGGCAAAGCTGCTATAAAGTTAGGGTTTTGTAACTTCTATTTATCAGTTACAAAGAAACAGACGGGTCATTTCTTCTTGCCTTTCTTCCTTTTAACAATTGCATGATAAAATAGAAGGACTGAAGTTGGAGTGCACGCACTGCCAACTCCTTTCCCACCTCCAGGTCCAACTAAAAAGCCGGCTACAACCCCCTGTGAGAAGACTAACAGTTCCCAAGTACACCGTATCTCCATAGACGGCGATAAGATTAAACGGTCTGCAACTCCCTGGAGAGAAAGGTGTCAATGTCAGCGGCTCTGTTGAGGCTGGTGGAAGTTATGAGCCCCCCTCGTGCCCAGCACACTGTTCAGTGATTTTTGTCATTTATTTTGGTACCAGTGCTCCTTTCAGTCTGAGTCTGGTGGAGTGGACAGTACTTCAGCTTGAAAATGAGTCAACTCTGGGATAGCACACATTAGCATCATGCATTAAGGAAATGGTAGGGTATGGTTGCTTCCGTGCCAGCAAACTTTTTCATGAAACTTTTCCCATAAAATGGTAGTGTTTTCTATCGGTCCATACGAGGCAAAAACCCAATGTGAGCCAGCCTCCGAGAAGCAAAACTGATTTTTAGAGCCAGCTCCCATTCTGCTTTTGGATTGGCAGCAAAGGCCTCAGATGGTTATGGGAGCGGCTCCTGAACTGGACCCAAAGCCTCAGGACAGAGAAACTCTTGAATACCCAAGTCCTTCTTTTGTCCCAAGGATTGTCTGGGCATTCGGAAATGTGAAGGACAAACACCTCACCAAAGCCAATTTCTGTAAGCAGAGTATGGTTGGTTTCTTAAAGGGAGTGGAGATGTACATTGTAAAGGATTAAAAAACAGCTGTTGCTGGGCATGGAAACCTGACAGGTCAGTCTCAGTTACAGTCTCATGACCTTTGGATCTGTGTTAGCACTCTGGGTATAAACACACTGCCAAAAAAGTGTATTTTAGTTAGTCTTTTCTTTGGTCAAAACTCCCACACTGGGCTCCTACACACAGGAATTATTACCATGTCAAGGTTCTCAGTGATGAGTTAGAGAGCTCTGGGCCATTATGTACCTAGAAGTAGACAATCATGGAAAGCAAAAAAGTGTAACACTAAAAGTTGATTTTTCTTTTTTTTATATTTGGCTAGAGGTGCTATGTGTAACAAAGGCCCAAGTGGTAGGCTAGATAAGATAATAAAGTAGGTTAATGATGATAAGGAGTATTTGTAAAAAGTGAAATAGATGCTTATGACTGTATTCAATGAATCACAGATATAAAGGGAAAAATAGAAATAGTCATGCGGTGGCAAATGGACAAAGGAAAGCAAACGTACAATTAGACAATGAAGCAACAGGTAAGGTAGAAGGAAAAAAATATGTAACAATCTATACAGAAAAAAGTTCTTCTAAATTATTGTTTCATCTAAACTCTTAACAAAACCCTTCATAAGTCTATAGTAAACTATTTCTAATGATGGCGTAAAGTATTATCCGACCTCTAAATTGCTGAAAGTCAAATTATACCTAACAAGTTTTAGCTGGTACTCTGGTAACCCATGGCTGGGTGACCTGTTTGTCTGAAGGTCCCCTAAGTTCCGAGTTCTTCTGCTTATCATGTGACCCTTACCATGTCCTATGGTAATTCTCTAAATTACTAAGTAAATCATAAAGTCCTTGAGGAGTAAAACTATGACATTGTTGTTCTCCATCATTGAGAACATTGCCTAATCCAGGTAATAAGTATGTTGTGATTAAAGGAATAAATTACTGAGCATTAAATCATGACTATATCAAACTTATTTGAAAATTGACACTTTATGTATTGATTTAATAGATGTAGTATTTTGCTAGCTAGAATAAATATGAAATTATATTAATCAGAGTATCTCTCATTCTTATCATTGTGGATAACAAGAACTTTGAATCACATAAAAGAAATATGATGAGTACTGGCAAAAGAAATTCTGAAACAAGAAAAAGGGATTATCATCACAAGCTGAAACAGAACATCCAAGTACTATTGATGTTATATTAAAAGTTTTGTAACAATCCTGGGAAAAGAACTACATAAAAATATCAAATAAAGAGAAGGCATAAAAAATAACATTAATGGTAAGATTATTTTATACTGCAGTCTAAAAATAGCACCAAAATTAAACATACTGGTGGCAAACAAAGGTGATTATAAATTATGGTTATAGAACTATAAGTGAACTTGAGAAATTGCACATTATTCTCACTAAAGTATTCCTCAGGTCTTAGGGCTGAAGAATATAACCCTAACTCATGGATTTGATCACTGAGCAAGAAATTACCAGGTGAGCAACAAATTGATAAGCTATAATACCAGGGGCCTGTTCTTTGCCTGTCCTGCAATCCAGTAGTCGACTCTTTCAGTGTGAAGGTGTATCATTTTGAACTTATTATTTTGAATATATGACAGGATAGATGAATTCTAGTTCCATTTGTAACATTAAGGAACTGTGCAGGGGCTGGGGATATAGCTCAGTGGAATAAGCGCCTGCCTAGCAAGCGCAGGGTCCTGAGTTCGATCCCCAGTACCGCAAAAAAAAAAAAAAAAAAAAAAAAAGAAAGGAACTGTGCAGCCTTGGTCAAGTCATGTGACCTCTCTGGGTCCTACAATTTCCTCATTTGGACTGAGTAATCTGAGTACAGTGAATTTTATATTACCATTCTTTTTCAGAATGCTAGTGTAGAGCTTCTCTCTGAAAACAAAACCTTTCTCTTTTTCTAAAGAACTAATATGATTCTTTGTATTATTTAGGTCTATGACATAGCCCAAGTAAATTTCTCATCAAGAAATGGGAGAAATATACTGTGATTAAAAAATGTATAATGTATTAGAAAAGATAGGACCTTAAAAATGTCGTAATTAGAGGCAGCAAAGCATGATGATTCAAGAATGTGAGCTCTACTGCCAGACTGCCTACATTTTAATCCTGGTTCTGATATTTGCCAGCCATGAAACTCTGGGCAGAGCCTTTGTCTGTCTGCAACTACTCATCTAAAAAATGGAGGTGAAAAAGTAGTGCTTTCCCCACTAAGGTGAGAGTTATGAGTCACTGTGGTGAAGCCTAAGCACTAAGCACTGTGTGATGATGCTATGATGCTCTGTACGTGACTAGTTCAACACGGGCTCTTGTGCATTGAGATCACTGGATTCTTTCCCATTCAGTCTTAAGGTTTAAGGTATTTAGTTTGTTTTCTACTACTTGGCAGCAACAGCGTTGCAATTTATATAGCACATATAGATTGCAAATTCCCTCTAGATACATAAATATTGGCTCAGATTTTGTCTTCAACAGAATAGGGAATTATTGTTGTCGTGAATATGTTAAAGAAAACCCTAAAAATCTAAAGTCTCAAACTGAAGCCACTACTGAAGTCACGGAGTAAAAAACTTTGGGATACAAGAAGTTAGAGCATCTGGGTGAAAGGGAACCATCTAATGGTTTGTTGACAGCTGTGCATCTCTGTGATCTGGCTTCCAGACATATCTGAACATTAGAAAGTATCTGGAAAACCACAGAAACCTACTGATCAGATTTTTTTTGAACCCAGATTTTTTTATCGTTGTGTGGTCATGAGTTGTCTGTAGGGTAAAACGAAAGACATATAAGATGCTTTCATTAGAACTCTTTTAATGCTGAAACTTTGGGAGGGATGAACTGAATGCAGAAGCACAGTGCTTTCTTTGCCAAACAGTCTGCTCAGGCAGATGTGAAAGACTTAATCTTGTGTTATGATTTAAAACCAGTGTTTCACGGCATGCATGAAAAGTATTGAGTTATTCTTGGTGCTAGGAAAAGCTGAAACATTTCTAGAGTCATTGTAATAAAGTCTATTTGACTGGGCTTCACATTCAATTCACAATAATTTCTGTCTTATTTGAAAGGCAGTGAATCACTGAATTTAGGGAAACTGTTCTTTTTGAAACACTTGTATTTAGGTTCTACAAATATCCTTTTACTAGATCTACTTTTCTTATCCAAGACTAGACTTGAGTGGTGATTTAAAATGTTTATAGAAATTACTATTTCTGTAAAACAATGATTAATGGAATGCTTGTTAACATTTTCACTTGTAGGAAAATCTTTTTGAGAAAAAATGACATTAGTATAAGTGTTTCTAAGCATATATCATTTACTTTCCATAAATTATCTTTGTAAATTTGAAAAGAATATCCAAGATTTATCCAAGAGTATCCAGTTTTATTAGAGCTAATATATTAGTTTGTTTCAGTTCATGTACGTGAAACAAATGTTTTTGACAACTTGTATGCAGACTTTTGTTCTATTGTGTTTATTGGATGCATCAAAGTTAAAAGACATGTACTTGACAAGACAGCTCTACTCATGGTAACAAATATTTACTAACAAATAAATTAAGTACTTCTCCATTTACCCCAGAGCCAAATAAATCTTTAACTCCATAATACTAAAGAAAGAGCAGGGAGAGTTCTGAAGAAACTGGGTTCTTGGAATATTTTCTCCTCATTCCATAAATATTTAATGAGTGTCTATCAGATGCCAGGTACCATGTATATAATCTATACTAAGGACACTATAGTACATCTTTGACCAAATGGACAGATGTTAAACAAATCAACTACAACACTCAATACAGACATCTCTGATATTCTCATCAAAACCTCTTGTCAAGCTTGCAAATTCAAGCTTTTAGAAACCCAAACAAATAATTACAGTTGCAACAACCCATTATTAAAGTGCCACAAAGGCCTATAATATACAGGAGGACCTTGGCCAAGAGAGCCCTAATGTTCCCCTCAGCTTAACTAAACTTAGATAGGCATTTTCCTGACTATAGGCCCAGAATTTCCTTTTCTTAGATCATTTACTTTAGAAAATTTGTAATTGTAAATTCCTTCTTTGCCCTATTGAGATGCAAATTTCGCAGCCTCTTGCCAATTTTGGAATATAGGAAATATCTTTTCCAAGGACCAGGCAGCCATCTTTTTCAAATATAATCTGCAAGAAAGACAGAAAGCCTATGGCAAGTGGAGCAAACATAGATGGTTTTGTCATACTGACTCACTTCGCTTGCTAATACCCTCTAGTAATTTTTCTAGTAGTTCATCCCAGTGCTTATAAATTTTTCTGCATGTTTGTTTCAGTGGAGTTGGGTCCAATTTCTTTCCTTTATGTAGTAAGTGTGAATGATGTTTTCTTGTCTGTTTAATTTGTCTGGGGCACATTTTCTTTGACCCTCATCTACTTTGAGTAGGGTCACAGGAGGGCAGGTAAGTGAGGATTAAACAAGGCCTGAAAGTTGGAGTTATCCAGGAAGTCATCGATGGGGGTGCATCCAGGGTGTGTGGGCTGCTGTTGTGGATAGAATGAATTGGCAAGCCAAAGAGGGACAGTAAGTCTTTCACTCTCTTTCCCCATCCATTGTAGCCTTCCTCGTGGTTCTAAGCAGGTAATTTCAATGGAATTATCATTTTCTAAGCCCTGGATCTCTTTTCTTGTTCACAGCTGTTAAGAAGAAATGAGTTCCATTTGCGCAGGAAAAGAACTGGTGAATTCAAGTCAATGTAGTTCTTTTCCTTCTTAAAGTTCTTACATAGCTCAAGTTGCTTTTAAACCAGATATACCCTAACCTTATCTGTAGAATTTCTATCTAGGCACTGAGCTTTAAAAGAGTTCTCAGATCCAGCATCAATTTAGATCTGATTCCTTTTAAGAGATGAGGATGCTATCTTTCAAAGTACAGCCAAAAGGCAGGGGATTGCTTTGGCAGTAGATGCTTCTGCTGATCATTTTCACTTGGTGAGGAAAAAAATGGATATCCTTTTGAAGACAGTGAAAATATATCCAATCCGCAAAAGTTAATTACTAACTTATCTTTGCATATTTGTTTCCAAACGAATTATTCCAATTCCACCTTTCAGTAACAAATATGAGAGGTGTGTGCAGCACAGGAGAACACTGATATCAAAAATTCTGCAATAAGGAAGGTAAGGCTAATGCCACGGGTTAATTCATAGTTGGATTATTCATGATAGTCTAAGCAGCAAGAGAAAGAGAATCACTAGGTAAGGTACGAAGCGAAAGGAAGTGTCAGGCCCTCTAAGCTAGGCAGTGTCATTATCTTTCACAGATACCCGCTTTCCTGCACTGGCCCGCAATTACACAGCTAATCAGTTGAGGTACGTGAAGGTCTCCAATCTCAGCACAGGGCTTTCCTTGAAAGCTTTTAAATTCATAGTCAAATGTTTGAAGCCAAATCACAAGGACATTCAAACATTTCAAACACTGCTGGTAGCTATTAGGGTGGTGGGAATACTGTCTAAAATTCATGACTTCTCTTTTTACTAAGCTTTGGGTGCTCCTAAATCCATTCCTGTTTCCCCCAGAGTGTCCGCTACTTTAGTTTTGTTTTCCATCTGCACACCCATCCATTACCTCCACTTACTGAGGTCTGGAGATGATACTTCAGTCCTTTTATTTTATTCAATCCTCAAATACAACATGGGAGGTGGCTATAAACTGTGTTAGTTTACAGATAAGGAAACTGAGGTTCAGAGACTGACTATTGCGTGTTTGAAGTTCTAGAGCTCTAGGCAGAGGAGCTGGCATTAAGCCCAGATTTTACTGCAGAGTCCATATTCTTAATCTCCGGTGTTGAGTTTCCAAGTACGCTGAGGCACTTAAGTCCCTTGATGTTTGACGTACTTCACTCCAAGAGAAGAAAAAGTAGACTTTGAACTAATAATGGAAAAGTAGCTGTGATAATTATCTAACACTGAAGAGTGACAGCATTTCATTGAGCACTCTCCATTGGCAGAAGGAGCCCACAGGCCAGCCTGAAGTGTACAGAGAGCTCAGGAAAGAGTCACCTACTGTTCAAGCCATGGCATCACCTGTGTTTTCCCCTCTTCCAAATGAACTAAACTGGGATTAATTCGAACAACTGTAATTACTCTTCTTCTATTGTTATCCCTACATAGAAACCCATCTAAATTATTTTGCTATTAGCATTTTCTGCCATTTAATCAACAACCTTACTTTTACTACTATTTCTTTTTTTTCCTCTCTAATTAATTTCAACTGTGGGAATGGGAAGTTTGAGCAACAATGATTCATTTATCTTCTGCCATTTCCCTTTTCTTCATGTTCTGTATCAACTATCATGGCCAACTTTTCTGAGTTGAGCTGAGCACTGGGGACTAGTCTCCCTTGTTTGCCCTTTGATTCTGACATTTTCAAGAGTTCTAACAAACAAATCCTTCCTCTAATTAGCTAAGGCAAAACTGTGCATTACAAGAGGTGTGCCATGGTCTACTTTCTGCCTAGACCTCTTCCTAGGAAGCCTATGTTGCTTGGTGTTACTCTTCCCTCCCGGAAATACCACACAGTAGGTTAGAATTTCAGCTCTGTAATGGACCCTACTGTGTGATTTTGGATATAACTTTTAGAAGTCTCAGTTTTCTTTTTTGTAGACTGGGGAGAATAATAGTTGGTCTCTGCTTGTCCTGATGATTAAAGTTAGCATCATGAGCAGGCCGACTTAATCATTATGATTGTTTTATAAAGTTGCTGGCACCACCATCACCCAGCATTTACCATCACCATCAGCAACTCCCCGTCAATTGAGGCCTGCCTTTGGATCTGAGCATCTCAGAGCTGCTTAATTTCCTCACCCGCCCTGTCTCGCCACATTTTAACATGACGAGCATCTGATTACTCCATAGAAGTCAACAGATTCATGCTATTGTGAAACTAAAAAGATGGCCAGAGGGTTGTTCCCGACAGCCAGGAACTGGGCAGACTGAACGTGTTCAAGAGAACTTCTCTACTTTTGGCATTTGCCCTTGACGGTTGGTTTCATGGGTCCGCCTCGCTAGACTGTAGGATGCCTGGAGACTTGGGTAAACACTATCCGGGTGAGTCTGGCAAGGTGTTTCCGGACTAGATTAGTATTTGAATCAGTGGACTGAGTAAAACATACTGCTTTAATAGACTTCATGTAATAGACTGAAGGGCTGAAAAGAATAAAAGACTGATACAAAATTCTCTCCTTCTGTATGACTGATTTTGAACTCAGATTTGGGGTTGGAGTGAACATTACACCTTTAGACACCATTGGCTTTCCTGGCTTTTAGGCCTTCAAACTCAGAGTAGAATTATTCACGCTATTGGTTCTCTGTATTGCTCAGCCTCTATAAATGTAAAAACAAATCCTTTGCAGTAAGTTCCCCTCCCTCTTCTCTCTTGTCCTCTCTTGCCTCCTTTGCTTCCTCTCTCTTACCTCCTATTTTCCCGGAGAACCCATATTTACTAACATAAATCCTGTAGGAGTGAGTTGTGAGAAGTCTAGTTGATGGGGAAAATATTACTGAATAAATAGGATCTTTAAGATATTTTAAATTACACCACTAACATGGAATCGTTTTTTAAAAATGTGTAATTGAATCAAAGATGACAAGGTATTTAGTGAGTCTCTTATAGCATTCAGGATACAGGGAAGATGTTTTAAATTTACAAGTCAGAATCCAACATTTTCCCTGTGTTTTAATTTATTATATTGAATGTCTAGCCACAGAAACGTAGTTATACAACCAACTGGAATCAGTACTGAAAGGATGAGTTAACACCATAATTTTAGTTTGAGAAGTAACTGTGAATAAGGCAAAATGAAGATATTTAATCTCGGTTGTGGGAAAAAAGGTGCCTTATGTTATTTTAGTACTTTTGATAGCTTGACTAGTTTCATAATTAAAAATTTAAAGAAGAAATAATTATACTTCCCTTTATAAGCTCGTACTGTCTCCCCTGGAAATGTCTGAGAATGCAGTATTGTGTCTTCCCAGAATAGTTGTTTCCTTTTATCCCTTTAGAATTGCATTATTTAATTACTGTACTTTTTAACCAAAATATTTTAAAACTAATTAGACACTGTTTTGTTTTAACTATTTTCCCAGATGTCTTGCTTGTGTACCAGCCAAATTTAGGAAGCGATGGCAAACAAGCTTGGCAAGAGCTGTGTGTGCGGCTGTTTTATGGGCGCTGTGATGACCGTATTGTCATTTTAAATATACTTTACTATTCTCCCGGGGTTTTTTATTCTTGGCACCATTTTCTTTCCGGCGAAACTTGCCTTTTTCTGCTTATTTAAGCGGAGGCATCTTATAGCATCCAATCTCTTGTACCAAAGAGAACACTCTCCTTGAACATTATTAGCTTCAAAACTTAAAGTATCTACATATGTATCTCAAGATACAGCTCTGATACAGAGAAAAATTACTCTCCTTCCAGGAGACAGTAGTTGCTTACATTTATGTTATAAATCAAAGAATGAGCGTTTAAGATAATAAAAGATAATTAAGACAATAAAAATAAAACTAATTGTAGTTAACATTTATTGAGTGCTTCCTATATTGAAGGCATTGTTCAGTGTTTTATTATGTCACTTAATCCTTTTAACAACCCCA
Organism: Dinomys branickii; assembly: GCA_004027595.1. Lineage (NCBI taxonomy): Eukaryota > Metazoa > Chordata > Mammalia > Rodentia > Dinomyidae > Dinomys > Dinomys branickii. Next base: position 46,668 of record PVLD010009193.1, on the reverse strand, counting down.
TTAGATGTGCAATATTTCTCCTCCTCTTTTACAGATAATAAGACCTGGGTGCAGAGGGATGAACTAACTAGTCTTTGTAGGTGGATCATGTGGAATCCAGTTTTAAAATTCAGTCCTAGACTGACTTAATCACCAATATCACTCATTCCTCATTCCTCAGGGAAGAGAGGTCAGTGCCCTTGGCCTCAGGCTCGGTGCCCTGTGGGTGCTGATTTTCCTTAGTGAACCTGATCCTCATTCTTGCTGGGCTTAGCCATAAACCCTTATAGAAGGAACATCATACAGAGAGTTCTGCAAAACCTCTGGTGGACACATAAGTAGCTCTGATCTGAACACGTGATTCTGCATGTAGTTAAGATTTCAAGGCTGTGTGATGTGCTTTCAGGAGACAACTCTTCTGAGACCATCAGAGTGAAACTATGTTTGTACAGTGCTTTGTGGTTTTTCAAAGTGCCCTATCACATAGGGTCTCACTTGACCTTCCTCAAAATCCTTTGAGGCAGGCAAGAGTGGTATTATGATCATCTCCACTTTTTACATTTTTACAGAAACCTAAGGTTCAAAGAGATAAGTGATTTCCAAGTTCCAAAGGATGGAATATTTCAAATAGAGCCAGGTGTGGACCCCCGGCAGATTGCTCAAAACAACAAAGCTAGTTGGCTGCGTGCAGACTTGGCCAAACAGCGAACTTACAGAGAACTGTCATAAACAATAGTGCCTGCTGACATCTCTGTTCATGTTTCTACTTCCAAATCTCACACACTATGGTCTGATACTGATTGAAGGGGGTGTGGTGGTGCACACCTGTAATCCAGCACTGTGGGAGACCAAGTCAGATGGATCACAAGCCTGAGCCCAGGTCACTTAGCAAGACTCGATCACTAAACCAAAAATAAAAAAGGGCCAGGTACTTAGCACAGAACGGATTTCTTGGGTTCAATCCTCAGTGCAGCAAAATAAACAAAAAACCAAACAGGAGGGTAACTAACACAGATGTCACAATTCTTTGTCAGCTTCCAAATTCTGCCACCTGGATGTGCCTTCTTTTTGGCTTTTATGTTTAATCATAAATACTTCATCAAAATCTGCAGTAGGTTTTCAGTATATCTCAAGTTTCTTTTTTCAGAAACTATCATTTTCATTTTAACCAACTTCAAAAAGGACTGAATTTTCTGCCCTCGTAAGGTGAAAGTAAGTTTGGTGTTTTTGCATGTATCTTTTCTGTACTTGCATTTACAGTAGTATACTTTGCTTTATGCAACATGAGTACTTCTGGAAGTTATCTGTAGACTGAATTATCAAAAATGTGAATTGAGGTTCATAAAGTGAGTAGTACTATTATAAGAAACATTGATCACCAATATTTGTGAGTTTATAAAATTACAGGTGGCTTTATCAAATCAGGACAATCTTAGAATTTTTGTATGTATGTGAGTGTGCATGTTTATGCATGTTTGATTAGTAAGTAAATATTAATAAATATTTATTAGCAGCTAGCATTCTAAAGTTGTGAGTTTGCATTACTATAGCAGTTATTACAATTGTGTATGGTTCTGAAAGACTTAACCAAAAATAGCTAACATAGCCATTAAGAAAATTAATACACATGCCTATAACTGTCACAAGAGATCAGAGAACTGCCTTTCCTCACTTGCTCTAAGAGTAGAAAACTTTTCATTTCTTTCTATTCCATTAGTGAGAAAGTACTCTCTAGAAAATAAGATTATTGAAAAGGAGAAGGGGATTAAAGAACTATACTTATGAAATAAAGTAAAATCCATTGTGATTGAGACCTGTCAGTCAAGGACTTAAGAACCTTGCTTAATAATGTAGAATCCTTACAGATTATGTTTACCTTGCCCAAACCTAGGTTATTAAAGTATTTACTTATAGATACATACTACAGGCAGCTAAAATGACAGAATTGTGTTTACTTAGAATTATTTCAGAACTTTGAAGGATGAGGGATATGGCTGGCAAATTCCAGTAGGACAATGATCATTTTCCCCTATTAAAATACATTTAATTCTGACAATCCTTGGTGACCACTTTGAGACAATTCTTAGGCTCCCTGGAGACTGACAATCCTGATAGCTTCATCTAGCAATGGTATAGTCCTGAAACCAGTTCTGCATGGTCTAGCAGCTTCGACAGCTGAATAATTGAGTGGAAAAATCCATTATTGGAGGAATTTGATCTTCGTACTATTTGCTTTCCCCAAAAGTTGAAAAAAAATCCTATCATAGTGACTGACACAGTTTATTTTGTTATCTTGGAAGAGCTTATTTCAGAGTTTCTGCCAGCTTGGGTAGATTAAAATGAGATATTCAAGAATTTCAAGTCCTAGAAGCCTCAAAAATAAATCACTGGGACTTTGTTATTTTTCAGTATGCATTTAAAAATCTGCAAGAAGTAATCTACATACTTAAATGTTAATAAATAATTACTGAAGCAATGAATAAACCAAGAGTCTAAGTCCTAAGACAGAAGCTTAGGAATTCAGAATTTTATAAAAAATGCATTAATATAAAAATTGGGAAATATCTATGGGTCTGAATACAACACATTTTGTGTAACAGAAGATCTTCAGCATCTATGTACAAGCCTTTGTGGAGGCCATGACAGCAGAAGAAAACTACCTGCCTTCACAATGAAATGGAAGAGACAATTTCAAAGATAAATTTTAAGGAAGTACAGTGCACTATAGATGAGCCATCATTATAAACATACCAAGTATTGCAGAATGGTGGAAGTGAGCTAATTTCAACCTGGAATCCTCAGTGAGGGCTGTGAATCCGAGCTCCAACCAGATAACTTCCATGAGTTCTAATTTTATTTAAACTTTGGCTTTGTGAAAAAGTAGCTATAGGATCAGAAACTCTCTTCCAGTAGCTTCAGGAATTTTCTTTCTGCTTCAACAAAGACCATGAATAGCAGAGTTGAACCTAATGACTATTGTCAAAGGGGTCACATCTCCAGAGTAGTTGTCATAGTTTTTTCATAGAGAGAGAAAGAAATTTCTCCAGGCCATACGTGCTTCTTTTACCCTTATCACTGGTCTTTTGGAGTAGAGATTAGAGTTTATTTCTCACTTTTATAGAAATGCAAATTTGCCTATCATTCACCACAAGTCCTCCACTGAATTACTTCAGTGACTGGATTGTACAAAACATTCTGACATAATACCAAAGACAGCATTGATTCTACAGTCTTGAGTTTCATCTTGGGTAACTTTACCACCTAGATTCTTTCTGTACTCATTCCTGGATAGAAACCTAGTTTCCAGCCATAGGATGCACGTCTTGGTCATGTTCCTGTCCCTGAGACACTATACCTAACATCCATGACTGAAGGGAGGAGTTGACTTTGGCTCACAGTTTCAGAATGTGCAATCCATAGTGTGCTGGCTCCAAGGCAGAAATGGCACAGTGGAAACACGCGCTATGGAGGAAAGTTGTTCACATGATGGCAGCCAAGAAACAGCAAAAGGAAGAGTGGGCAGTGATACCTACTCTTTAAGTCACCCCCACGCCCCTGTTACGGGTTTCTTTCACCACATCCTGCCTCCCAGCTAACTGCACACTCAATGGGGGGTGAATCCACCAATGGGCACAGCGCCCCCATGGTTCAATCACCTTCCTGAAGCCCAACCTCTGAACACATGTGCTCTCTGGGGAACCTAGATCTAAACCATTAGAACACACACATGTTACAGGACATGGCCACACATGTTCTAAGCAAGGAATTCTGAGCCAAGATGCTCTCTGGACTCTTCTCCTCCCCATTTGCATCACCAGTCTCCTCATCTTCTCTTTACATGGTACTTTTTACCTTCAGAGGATGAAGGACCTGTGATATTAACAAAGATAAACTCCTTACAAAAAACAAGGATGGAAGTGTTTATCCAGTTTGAACAAACTTACACTCTGCAAGGCAGCCATGAGTCAGGGGCTCTCTCAGGGTAAGTCCCACCCTTGCTAACATGAAGTAAGTAAACCTGAGGAATTAGGGAGCTTTGAATCAAAGCACAGCACTGGCTGAGATTCTAGGAAATGTGGACCAGAGTCCCCTCCAGGATCTGCATAAGAAAGGCTGCTGAGGACCAGGCCTGGCTATTGGTTTGAAGTGAGAGCTGAGCAAGAGTTTGGGTTTGTGGGAGGCACTTTCACAGAAGGCAGAAGAGTGGTATCAGAGCCAGATGTGGGCAAGAAGATACCTAAAACCAGCGCCATCTTTTTGCATAGCCGGTTGTTCTTGCCATTGAGGCACTGGCCCGAATGACACTCCATACAGAGAGGGCTTTCTTGACTACTGCGCCATCTGCTGACTACTCTCATCTCTATTGATTTCATCATAAATGAGCACCTGCCACTCCCTAGCTTGAATATAGTATGCTTTGTGAGTACAGGGACCTCACAGATTTTGCCCAGTGTTGTGTCTCTAGCACCTAGAACACACTTGGCCCCTGGAGGCATTCAACAAATTTTGCTGAAAGGATAAAACAGATAAAGTTGGATCTTACAAAAGAACGATTACAAGAATTAAATGATATAATTTAGTCTCCAGTGGAGAAAAAGAGTGCTCATTTAACTTGTCTTCTCTTCAAGGCCTTTTTTCTCATCACCATCTCCTCCTTTTTTTCAGAAGATTCTGATATACCTAGAAGAATAAAGTTCTTATGAAACATCTGTGGTGTCAGGGAGATATTCCCAGTGAATGTGTGTGAGGCTTATAAATGGACTAGAGACAGGGAGAAGGCTGAGAACCTCTGGCTTAGTTGGAAGGGCATTAGAAAGGAGTTTAGGAACTGGCTCCATAGCTGGCAGATGGAGATCTTGGGCAAGTGACTGGTTTCCATCAAATGTGGGTAATGTACCTAACTCACAGACTGTTAGGAAGTCAGAAGAGACATTACATATGAACACATTCAGCACAGGACTTGGCCCAGCATAGCTACTTAATATTTCTTACGTGATGTGAACAGTTGTGCTATCTCTATGCACTTTGATTTCCTGGTCTAGAAAAGTGTTCCCTCCAAGACTGGGGCACTGTGAAGAATGAGTGGGAAAACACAGTGCCCTACCTTAATGGGTTGGAGGCTGCCATTAAAGCATGAGGATCTTTATTCTTGGCTTTGCCATGAGCAGTGTGACTGAGTTAGTCTGTGGTACCTTGAGATTTTTTCCAGTAAAAAGAGAATTTTAGCTGCATCGCTGACTTCTTTACACTGAAGGTAAAATAAAATAATAGTTTGGAAAGCAATTTATAAAAATGAAAAGGGATTATAAAATATGGAACATTTTGTCATCAACATCATCAGCTTCAAAATGATAGTCCCAGTGCCTGTGATGACAGCTCAATTGAGCAGGGAAGATTGTACTAGAACCTGCATGACAACAATCTTCCAGTCATAGAGATTAGAGTAGCGGCATGGAAAGGCTACAGAATTAACGCCAGTTCTTTTTGCTCCTGAGGATTTGATTCTCCAGAGAGCAGAGCTCAGGGTCTTAACAAATGTTGTTAGAGTGGAAAGGATGAGAGATTAACTCGCTGACAAGTAGCCAGCTCTGGTAGCATTCAATAATGAAGCAGTGTCATAATGATAAAGTCTACTTAGAAATTCTACTGTGAGTTCAGATACCTTCCCTGTCCCTGCTCCCTAACATGTCCCCGGGGTGCTCCAGGTCACAGCTGCAAACCATGGCGAGGAAGACCGGGGTTTCCATGCACAGGCATCAGGCCAAGAAAATGAGGCATAAATCACTGGGCAAGGCTTCCAGTGCAGGATAGAGTGTACAAGGCTTGTCAGGGGCAGAAATTGAAGTTCTAAGGAAGCTCTTGATGGTAGATGATAAGCAGTTTTTATGAAGCTCTCAATTAACATGCCTCAGTAGTCTGCCTGGCAGGACCTTCATTATCAAGAGGTCTCATATTAGCCATTGCTGATGTTTGGCTGGCAGAGGCACAGTCAGAACAAGGGAGAACAAGAGCCTGGACCCTGCTTCATCGCTGCTGCCATAAGAAGCCTGGTTTCATACCTCTGTGATGTTTCCCTAACATCTGGTGTATTTCTGCACCACAGACTTTCCCTATTGTATTGAAGTATGAAATCCGCTATCTCTGTCTTTAGAAAGTGCCTGGTGCATCCTCATATTTCCAGCGCTGTGCCCAGGCATTGGCATGTCAAAGGTGCTTGGCATATGCTGGTTGAATAAATTAAGAAGGAATGGATAAACACATGGGTTCTCCCACTGTCAAACTCTAATCCTGCTTTATTTACCAAAAAAGGCATAGGATTTACTGACCAGTTGAGGACCATTGAACAACACTCTTCTCCTCTACTACTTCTACCTCAGCCACAGTCGGTCGAGGAAGCTTAATTGCATTACAAGAAAAATGTCCAAAATGGAACTTCGAGGTTCCAAGTTACTTCAGTGACAATGAAATGAAGGTAAGTATTAAACGGACTGTCACTGATGGTAACAGCTCAGCAAGTATATGTTCATAAATTATATAATTTAGTAGAAATAAATCAACAATAATTACTCTCATTTAGGCTGCTAATTTTCAACTTGGGGCCATTCAGATGTAACCCAGTTTTATCTTCTACTGTCTATGAAAATAGTAAGAGGACACAGTTGGGAGAATATCTGCCTACTTAAGAAAAGCTCACCTTTCATTTCTTTATATAAGCATTCACATAACGTATGAAGGGGCAATTATAATGTTAGTGGAATCCGGCACTGTTACTGTGCAAAAAAGAACTTTTTATATATTGATTGAAACAGGATAATTCAGAATCTTTGCAAAGATAAGTTTAGTTCCTCACAAACACATTCCATTTCAAAATTCTACCAAGATTATGTTTCCTCTGACTGTAAGTAATCATCCCATTGCACCGTGCCCTGGCATGTCTCAATACAGGCAGGCTCCACGTGTCCATACAGTGCAGGCGGGTTGCATAATCTTAATCAGAAAACAAGACTGTAATTCTCCTTGTATTACTGTATTATCAGAATGCTATACACTTGCTTTAATCAAGGGGCGTTCAATTTAAAGATGCATCTACGGGTCTTAAGCAATGCACTTAATGATTCAGTTGTATTAAAGCCTGAGATAAAAAGAGTGAAAAAGGAACTTTATTTTGTAGTTAGTTGTAACAAGTTTAAATGATTACCCACAAAAAAGAATGACTGATACAAGTAGAACGCAAAGAACAATAAACCCCCTAATTATTAAAAAACCCTATAAATATAAAAAGTCCTTAACACACTGCACATACAAACCAATAAAAGAATTATAGTCCCATGAGTCAAAGTATTCCTGTTGATGTATCGTATACATCCATTTATCATGCTACAGCTATTGTAACTTAGAAACAGATGCAGCATAAATTTATCCAGAGGGCGGATGATTACAGCTCTTTTACAGGGAAATACAAATATTCAGTTTGTGATTGCAGCTCAACCTTCACTCACCACTTAGATATGGGTCAGAGGTTGACAATGAGGTTGGGGATGAAACACAGGAATTAGGTGGAGTCACTGATGCCCTCAATGAGCTCATGTTCACTGTAATAAAGAGTGCAAAGGTCTAGCCACACATCTTCCGATAACGAAAGTGGGATGCTATTAGGAGGAAGATTGGCCAAGGTTAGGGGAGTAAATCTCTAATTGTATTTTTAGGTATTTCACATAAGCTTCACTCTTCAGCACTAGAACTTACGACTACCAAGGCAGGTACGAAATGAGTCCTCTAGTACTAGCTACATGTTATTATTCACTGCTTTTAAATCTGTTTTAGAGCAAACAAATAGACCTGAACAGAATGACTTCCATTTCCTAGCCAGTAAGCAAAAAGATGAAAGAATATTATCATCTCTATTTCATGTTGGATGAAAAGAGCTGCGAAGGGCTTTATTTAGACTCAACCATCTAAACCATAGTGAGATATTTAAATCACAAATGGAAGAAATTACTTCATGGAGGTGCTGCTGCTTCTGGGGATTTCTGTGATTTGTCCCAATAAATTACTTCTACCTATTTAGGTGTATCTTGGGCTTGCCTTGGAATTGGAGTTCATGGTAAAGCTCTTCATGAGTGCTTCTTCACGAAACACAGCTTTAAGACCCACAGAAAGCCCTGAGGCCGGGAGGCTGCATCCCAGCTGACCAAGCTTAAAGGAGCGGCGTGATGTGTAGCTGGTGCCAGAGCAGCCAGACAGAGAAATCTTGTCTGGCAAAGACTTGAGCTTCACAATCGTTAGATAAGCAGCCCTGCTTTGATGGTTTGAAGTTGTTTCCATCTGTCCTCACAAAAGGTGTCTGGAGCAGATTCTTCAAGAGGAAGGTGTACTTGTGGAGCACATTTCATTTAGTAGCTATTAGAAAATATCAATGCTTCCTTTTGAGCAGTTTCTTTCCCTTTCACTGTATCACTTGATCTTGTTTGTTCTTTCAGTTCTTGTACCAGGGAGACAATACAAAATTTACACATGTGATTCTGATTTATTTCACTTAAGAGTATGGTCCCCAGCAGCATCCATTTCCCTACAAAAGCCTTCAGTTTATCTTTCTTTATAGCTGAGTAGTACTCCATTGTATAAAAATACCTCATCTTTAACAATTTTTTTTTATTTCAAAGAGAGTAGTAAATGAGACACAAACAAATAAAAAATAGAACATACCTGTATCACAAACATAAACAAACCAAAGCAAGAACATTAGTGATACAGGGTTTCAAGACAAAATAGTATGAATTAACAGTGGTTGTTATATTAAATATTGCTATGCTCAACTACATTGCTCAGATTACCAGATGTGAGAATGGAAGATTGTTCAAAGCATTAAAGAGAATAAGAAAATAATGATTAGATAAAACATTAGAGAGAATACAGAGTTTCACTAGACAAGATGGTAGGAATTCACCATGGTAATTCCACTGTATATTGTTACCTTCAAATCAGCTGCCCAGATTACCAGACACAAGCATGCTAAATTGACTGGACATAAAAAAATTTTAAGCATTAACTATTCCTTTCAATATGCCATCAGGCCAGGCGTGGTGGCACATGTGTAATCCCACCACTCGGGAGGCTGAGGGAGAAGGATTGTTGCAAGTTCAAGGCAAGCCTCAGCTACAAAGTGAGCTCAAGCCAGTCTGAACTGGATAGCGAGACCCTGTCTCAAAAAGACAAAAAAACAAAACAAAACAAAAGTCAATATACCGCAAGACATCAGCAATACAGTTATTGCAGCTATTCATATATATATTTACATTTTGCCTTTCTTCTTTCTTTTTGTTCTTTCCCTCATCCCAGTCATTCCTTACTTTGAGCAATTTCTTTCCCTTTTCTATCATCTATTGCATGTTTTCAGTTTTACTCATTCTTTGAGGTTCCTACACCAAGGTGACAATATGATGTTTACACATGTGGGTCTCATTTATTTCATTTAAGTATGGTCTCTAGTTGCATCCATTTACCTATAAAAGCCTCAGTTTATCTTTTTAATAGCTGAGTAGTACTCCATTGTATAAAAATACCACATCTGTTTAAAACATTCCTCAGTGGATGGGCATCTGGGTTGCTTCCAAGATTAAGCTATAACAAATTGTGCTGCTATAAACATGGGTGCACATATATTGCTGTGGTATGATGTTTTTAATTCTTCTGGGAAAATACCCCAAAGGGGAATAGCTACGGTAAGTGGGACTTCTAATCTTAGTTTTGTGAGGAATCTCCAAACTGATTTCCACAGTGGTTGCACCAACCTACACTCCCACCAGCAGTGGAGTAGTGTTCCTTTCTTTCGACAGCCTCTCCAGCATTTGTTATTGGTTGATTTCTTGATGATAGCCATTCTTTCTGGGGTGAGATGGAATCTTAGTGTTGTTTTTTTAAAATTTAAAAGTAAAAGAATGAAAACATATTAAGAAACAGAGAGCCACTTACAAAGTAGCACAAGAAAAGTACAATCAAAACTGAATTACAGACAAGGTGACAGGGAATTAACAATGGTTGTTGTATTACATATTGATAACTTCAAAGTATACACTCAGGAAAACAAATATAGACATGCAAGGTTGACCAAACAACTAATCATTAACTTTTCCTTACAATAAAACGACATGTCAGTAGTACAACTATGTTAGCCATCTTGCATATATACATACATAATTATCTCTTTCTTCCTTTTCTCTTTCCTTTCATCCTATTTGCTCTTTACTTTTGAGCAGTTTAGTTTACTTGCATACCTCTTAATTTACATTCACACTTTCAGGTTCTTACACTAGTGATACAATATGTTGCTTACACATGCACATATGATTTATTTCACTTATGAGTATGGTCTCTAATTGTGACCATTTACCTATAAAAGCCTCAAGTTTTTCTTTATAGCTGAGTAATATTCCATTGTACAAAAATGCCGCAGGTTTTTTTATCCAATCCTGAGTGGATAAACATTTGAGTTGCTTCCACAATTTAGCTATTACAAATTGTGCTGCTATAAACATGGGTGTACATATATCGCTGTGATATGATGTTTTCAGATCTTCTGTGAAAATAACCAGAAGGGGAATAGCTGGGTTGAACTGGACCTCTAGACCTAGTTTGCTGAGGAATTTCCAAACTGATTTCCACCAGCAGTGGAGAAGAGTTCTTATTTCTCCACAGCCTCACAAGCATTTCTTATTGGTTGATTTCTTAATGCTAGCTATTCTTACTGGGGTGAGATGAAATCTCAGTGTTTTAATTTGCATTTTTCGAATGACCAAAGATGTTGAACATTTTCTTATATATTTATTTGCCATTTGTATTTCTTTATCTGAGAAGTGTGTATTCATGTCAGATGCCCATTTTAGGATTGGGTCTTTGAATTTGGAGAGGTTCATGTTTTTTAATTCTTTATATGTTCTAGATATCAGATCTTTGTCCAAAGGACAGTATCTTGGTTATTTTTTTCCCATTGCTGAGACAAAATACCCAAAATGAAGGAAGGAAAGGTTTATTAAGCTTACAGTTTGTGGAGATTTCAGTCCATACTTGGCTGGCTCAGAGGCAGAGTGGCAATGGCAGAGGAGAAACGTTCATGGCTTTAGAGCACAGCAAAAACAACCACAGCAAAAGGGAAGAATGGTGGGCAAGCAGCCTCTTTCTACCTCCCTTACATTGTAAACAGGCTACCCCCATCCAGGGGATGTGTAGCACTCCCATAATCTCCATGCCCTCCTCTTCCACAGGCTCAGGATGTATACAAAGTAAGCACCTTGGCTTCCTGCTGAGCCACTCAGCCAAACCTCTAGACTCCCCAAGTATCAATGTATCAATCATAACAATTCACCCCTTGTCAACTTGGCAACCAGACACATTTCTTTAAACCAGTTTCCAAATACAAAGACATTATATTACATTGGAACCATAACATTTCTGCTCCCTAAAGACTCATGTACATCCCTATATGCAAAAGGCATTCAGTCTATCTGCAAGAGTTGCCAAAGTCCAGTTTCAGCATTGCTGAAAAGTCCAAGGTCCAAGTCCCCTCCCAGATCTAAGGTAAACTCTAGTTACAAGCCCCGGAAAAATGAAAAGTTAAACACTTCCAACATTCAGTGGCACAAAATAAACATTACCATTCCAAAAGTACGAACAGGGGACTACAGAGCACTGGGACCAAAGGAAGTCCAAAATCCAGCAGGGCTAACACTGTGTTCTGTAATTCCATATCCAGGATCTGAAGCAACTTATGGCACATTGTGAGCTCCAAAGGGCTTGCACGAGTCCACCCCCAGGGCACTTCTGGTGGTGACAGCCTCCATTACTTCTCTCTTAGGCCTGCTTTGCTCCCTCCTTGCAGCCTTCCTCAGATGATCCACGGTCCTGGCTTTTCTAAACTTGTGAGGTCTCCAGGGCACCTTTTGCTTCACACTCACAGCCTCACATATTGCCCTCTCACGGGCACACTGCCTGGCCTCCCAGGCCCTCTGAAATCTGGGTGGAAGCCTCTTTAACCTGAGAACTCTTGCATTCTCCATGCACCTAAAGCCAGGGCCACGTGCATGATGCCAGGGTCTGCTGCCACCTGGAGCAGTAGCCAAACTTTCCTCTCTCTTGGCCATAGGGATCGAGTGCCTGGATCACTGGGCAAACTGAATCCAATTCTGAGGAACAAATTCTCTATGCTGCCTCCATTCTGGAACGTGGTGTGGTTGCTGCCGCCATTCTGAAACATGGCACTCTTTAGTCTTCCTTCTTAAGGCAAGGTCTCTCACCTTTACAGTTTTGAGGCTGCCAAGGGTGGAGACTTGCTGCTTCTTGTGATACCCTCTCGCCATCTTTTCCATTCTTGGTCCTTCTCAGCAGTAGAGATCTCCTCAGCCTTATCTTTGCAGTCCAGAGCTTTACTGGGGCTTCCTTTCTTACCAAACTCACATTTTAAATCATCCTGCTGGGCTCTTTGCTCTTGATTCTCAATATAAGTCTGGCTAAAAGCCCCCAACAATAGCCATGTCACTTCCCCAACATTCGATTGCCTTGAAATTTCTTTTGCCAGATTAATCAGTTCACTGCTGCCCTTAATCTCAGTTTTAGGCAAAGTCTCTGGACATGAGTAAAATGCTGACAAACTTTCTGCCAAACCCTAACATACAGCATCTGGAGTCCAACAGTAAGAGGAGTCCTTCCCAGCAGAATCCTCCCAAACCTGGTACCAAATTCTCTCTTGGTTACTTTTTTCTCGTTGCTGAGACAAAATACCCAACACCCAAAATGAAGGAAGGAAAAGTTTATTTAGCTTACAGTTTGTGGAGATTTCAGTCCATACTTGGCTGGCTCAGAGGCAGAGTGGCACATGGCAGAGGGGAAACGTTCATGGCATCAGAGCACAGCAAAAACAACCAGAGCAAAAGGGAAGAATGGCAGGCAAGCAGCCTCTTTCTACCTCCCTTACATTGTAAACAGGCTACACCCACCCAGGGGGCACTCCCATAGTCTCCATGCCCTCCTCTTCCACAGGCTCAGGATGTATACGAAGTAAGTACCTTGGCTTCCTGCTGAGCCACTCAGCTAAACCTCTAGACTCCCTAAGTTGAAACAATGTATCAACCATAACAGCCAGCCAGCTAGGGTTTTTTCCCAATTTGTGGGTTTTCTTTTTACTCTCCTGGTGATTCCTTTAGATGTGTAAAAACTTTTCAGTAAGATGAGGTCCCAGTTGTTGATTCTTTGAAGTGTTTCCCTTGCAGTTTGACTTTTGTTCATGAACTCTCTGCCTACTCCTATGTCTTCAAGACTCATACCTTCCTTCTCTTCCAATAGATTTATTGTGTCTGTTTTAATATTGAGATCTGTGATCCATTTTGAGTTGAGTTTGGTGCGTGGAGATAGACTTGGGTCTATTTTCAGTCGTCAGCAAAGGGCAAGCCAATTTTTCCAGCACTATTTATCAAAGAGGCTATCTTTTTTCCAGTGAGCTTGTTTGGCCCCTTTGTCAAAGATTAGGTGGCAGAGTGTATTTCTGGTTGTGGCTGCAAATTCCAGTCTGTTCCGTTGATCCTCAGGTCTGTTTTTTAGCCAGTGCGATGTTGATTTTATTACAGTAGCTTTGTAGTATAATTTCAGATCAGAGATTGTGATTCCATCTGACTTGTCCCCCTAAAGGCTCATGTACATCCCTTATGAGTATGATCTCTAACTGTGACCATTTACCTATAAAAGCCTCAAGTTTTTCTTTACAGCTGAGTAATATACCACTGTACAAAAATGCCACAGTTTTTTTATCCAGTCCTCAGTGGATGGACATTTGAGTTGCTTCCACGATTTAGTTATTACAAATTGTGCATTTGCTTTTGCTATTCTGGGTCTCTTCTGGTTCCAGATGACCTTTAGGAATGTTTTCTCTAGATCTGTGACACATGCTAGTGGTATTTTCATGTGAATTGCACAGAATCTGTACAACAATTTTGGTAGTATGGTCATTTTCACAATGTTGGTTTTTCCTATCCATGAGCAAGGAATATTTTTCCATTTATTGAAATCCTCTTTGATCTCTTTTTTCAGAGTACTATAGTTTTCATTGAATAGTTCTTTTACTTCTTTTGTTAGATTGGTTCCTAAATATTTCAATTTCTTGGATACTGTTTTGAAAGGTATGGTTCCCTTAATTTCTTTCTCAGTCTGTTTGTTGTTTGTGTATAGGAATGCTATTGATTTTTGGGTGTTCACTTTGTATCCAGCTACACTGCTGAATTTGTCAATTAATTCAAGGAGTCTTCTCTAGAGTGTTTGGGGTCTTCCATGTAAAGTATCATGTCATCTGCAAATAGTGATAGTTTACTTCTTCCTTTCCTATTCTTATTCCTTTTGTTTCTCTCTCTTATCTAATTGTTCTGGCTAATCTTTCCAAAACTATGTTGAATAGGAGTGGCGACAGTGGACATCCTTGTCTTGTTCCTGATTTTAAAGTGAAAGCTTTCAGTTCTTGACTATTTAGTATGATGTTAGTGCTGGTTTATCATAGATGATTTTGATCAGATTGCGGTAAAGGCTATCTATTCCTATTTTCTGTAGGGCTTTTATTATGAATGAGTGTTGGACTTTATTAAATGCTTTTTCCTGAGTTGATGGAGATGATCATGTGTTTTTTGTCTTTGGCTCTATTGATATGGTGTATTACATTAATTGATTTGCAAATATTGAACCATCCCTGCATTCCTGGTATGAATCCCGCTTGCTCATGGTATATAATCTTCTTGATGATTTGTTGTATTCTCTTTGCTAGTATTTTATTGAGAATTTTTGCATCTATAATCATTAGATAGTAGTTCTCTTTTTTGGTTGGGTCTTTCTCTGGTTTTGGTATCAGGATAGTACTTGCCTCCAGGAATGAGTTGGGGAGAATTCCTTCCCTTTCAATTTCATTAAAGATTTTGCATAGAATTGGTGCTAAATCTTCTCTAAGTTTCTTGTAAAATTCAGCTGTGAATCCATCAGGACTTGGGTTTTTTTTCTTTGGCAAGTTTCTTTTACTACATTCTGAATTTCACCGGCTGATATAGTTATTCAGGATTTTTACATCTTCTTCACTCAGCTTTAGTAATTCATATGTATCTAAAAATCTGTCCATTTCCTCTGTGTTTTCCATTCTATGAAAGTAAAGATTTTCAAAGTAGGTCCTGATGATTTTCTGAATTCTTCAGGACCTGTAGTGATTTCATCCCTTTTATTCCTTATAGTGGGTATTTCAGTTTTTTCTTTCCTTTTTTTGATAAGGCTGGATAGGAGTTTATCTATTTTATTTATTCTTTCAAAGAACCAACTCTTTCATTCATTAATTCTTTGTATTTTTTTTTTCAGTCTCCATTGTATTAATTTCTGCCCTGAGCTTTATAATTTCCTGTCTTCTTTGGGCTCTGGGTTTGACTTAGTCTTCTTTTTCTAGGAACTTGAGGTGCAGCATAAGATTGTTTATTTGTGCTTGTTCTGTTTTCCTGAAGTGGGAATTCACCAATATAAACTTACCTCTGAGGACTGCTTTCATTGCATCCCACAGGTTCCTGTAGGCTATATGTATATTTTTGTTTGATTTTAAATAGTGTTTAATTTCTACTTGGATTTCATCTGTGACCCATTGGTTGTTCAGGAGGATGTTATTTAATTTCCAACTGTTTATGGAGTTTTTGTGTTTTCTTTTGTCATTAATTTCCAGTTTCATTGCACTATGGTCTGAAGGAACATGGGATAATTTCAATTCCTTTGCATTTACTTAAACATGTTCTATATACTAGCATATGGTCTATTTTAAAGAATGTCCCATGTGCACCTGAGAAGAATGTGTATTTTGATGCTGTTAGATGGAACACTCTGTAAAGGTCTACTAAGTCCATTTGTTCAGAAGTTTGGTTAAGTTCTGTTATTTCTTTCCCAATTTTTTGTCTAGTTGATCTATCTCTTTGTGACAATGATGTGTTAAAGTCCCCTGTTATGATTGTGTAGCTGCTTATTTCATTTTTCATATCTGTCAAAGTTTGTCTTATATAGGTGGGTGCTCCTATATTTGGTGCATAGGTTTTTATGACTATTATCTCCTCTTCTTGTAGCTTTCCCCTCACAAGTATGTAGTGACCTTCTTTATCTCTTTTGATTCTTCTTGGTTTGAAGTTCACATTGTCTGAAAACAGAATAGCTACACTTGCTTACTTCTGGGTTCCTGTTACATGTAGTATTATTTTCCACCCTTTAATTTTCAGTTTATGAATGTCCTTTTGAGTTAAATGTGTTTCTTGTATACAGCATATACTTGGATTTTGTTTCCTGATCCACTCTGCTAGTCTGCTTCTTTTGGTTGGTGCACTGAGGTTGTTTACAGTGATGGGTATAACTGATATGTACCGGCTTGTCTTTGTCATGTTATTTTCCTGCTGATGGATCCTCTTTTTTCTCTCTGTTTAATTGCTTGCTCTGGTTGGTGGTTCCCTTTTGTTGTTGTTCTTGAAGTTGTCATCTGTTTTATCTCTTTCTAGAACATCTTTTAATACTCTTTGTAGGATTGGTTTGGCACACATGAATTCAGTTGTTTTTTTATCATGAAAATATTTTATTTCTTCAATGAATTTGAAGGATAGTTTTGCAGGGTACATCAATCTGGATTGGAAGTTGTTTTCTTTCAGTACCTGAAATACTTCACTCGAAGCTCTTTTTGCCTTTGCCTTGATGGTTTTTGTTGAGAAATTTGCCATGATTCTGATGGACTTTCCTTTAGAGGTGATCTGTTTCTTTTCTCTAACAGCTTTTAATATTCTGAGTTTTTGTTGAGTTTCTGGGATCTTGATCACTATATGTCTGAGTGTAGATTTATTTTGGTTGTGATTAACTGCAGTTCTATATGCTTCACTTAACTGTATGTCCAATTCCTTTTCCATGCCCAGGAAATTTTTCTGCTATTATTTCTGCAAATGGTCTTTTTCTGTCATTTGTGTTGACATCTGCTGTTTCATTGATACCTGTTAATCTGACATTGTTTTTCTTTGCTTCATCTTGCAGTTGTTGAATTGTTATTTCCTGGTTCCTTGTTGTTTTTAAGAGATCCTTCTTTTCATGTTCACTAGTGGCAATGCTGTCTTCAAGATCTGAAAGTCTATCTTCAGTTTGTTCCGGTGGTTTTGCCAGCTTTCATTGGAATTTTTAGTTTCCTAGATATCTGTTTGAATCTGTTTCATACATTCTAGTTCTTTTCTATATTGTTGATTCAAGGTTTCCATGAGTTGTCTGTGCTCTTCTATTTTCTTGTCCGTGTCATCTTTGGGTATGCTGAACACTTCTTTCATTATTGTTGTAATTTCTTTTTTTACCTGAGACATTATTTCTGGTCTGATGTCTTCTATGGCCTGATTGAGTTGTTTCTTCACTTCAGTTGCTATCATTTCCGAAATTTCAGGTATTTGACTCCTGGGCTTTTCTGTGTTGATGTCTCCTGGACTTGTTTTGGGTGGTGTGGAGGTCTGGGATTGCATTTTGCTTCTTTATTTTGTCATTTTTTAAGATCCAGAGGTGCCCTGGGGTGTTGCCTCATTCTCCTGGTTGTATGTGAGTTGCAGGGCAAGTGTCTGAAGATCCACAGTGCTCAGTGCAGCTCCTATGCTGGTGATTGATGGCAAGGTGGGGTCCCAGATGCTCCTGAACTTTCCTGTAGTCAGTTGGCTCCTACGCATGTGTCAGAAGGGTGGGGGAGGCTTGCTGGAGTTCCTGAAGCTGTCTGGAGTTTGAACGAGCTTCCAGAAGAGTAGAGTGGATGCAGGTAGTGTTTACCGAGGCTTCAGATATTGCCCAGGACAGAGCCTGCTTCTCACATGGCAGAGGAGGGGTGAGGGTGGAATCCCTGAGGCTGCTGACTCTATCCAGGTTTCAGCTGAGCTTCCAGGGTGTGCAGGTTGTTCTGGGAGTGAACACCAAGGCCCCAGAAGTTGTCCAGAGCTCCACGTGCCTTACATACTAGTGGGAGAGGTACTGGAGTGGCTCACGGGGGTTCCTAAAGATGTCCAGAATTTAGCCCAGCCCTGGCACACACTATGGGCGTGGCGAGTAGCCACTGAGGCCTTAGAGGGTGCCTGGGGTTCTGCCGGCCTCACATGCTGGTCAGAGAGGCACATTGGTGACTCACTGGGCTTTCTGTGGGGGTGTGGGGTTCAGCCCAGCTCCGGTAGACACACTATGGTTGTGGCAAGTAGCCACTGAGGCTCCAGAGGGTGCTGGGGTTCTTCCTGCCTTGCATGCAGGTCAGGGAGACACAGAGGCGACTCGCTGGGCTCCCTGAAGATGTCTGGGGTTCAGCCCAGCCACCAAAGACACACTATGGGTGTGGCTAGTAGCCACCTAAGCCCCAGAGGGTGCCCAGGGTTCCAGCTACCTCATATGCTGGTTGGGGAGGCACAGTGACAACTCACCAGGCTTACTGAAGATGTTCAGAGTTCATCACTACCACATCTTTTTTATCCATTCCTTGGTAGATGGTGGACATTTAAGTTGTTTCCAAGATTTAGCTATGATAAATTGTGCTGCTATAAACATGGGTGCACATATATCACTGTGCAATTACTTTGAAGATAATAATATGCAATATGATAACCATTATTAATTTCCTATCATGTTTTGAAATTCTGTATCATTTTTATTGTTTTGTGTCTCTTTAAAATAAAAAAAAATCAATGTTCAATTAAAGAAGCTCATCTTACTTGACACTCAGGGATTTTGTTTGTTTACATGATAGAGAGCTGTATGATATACCTCAGCACACACTGCCACTTGCTACAATATTATTCATGCATTACTTGCACAATAAAGTTCCCATATTACCTTTATACATTTCATTATTGCTCCTTACTCCTACCTACTTCCTGTGCTAGTGACAGTGAAAATAGAAATGATAATGATCAATACAAAGTTTATAGTCTGGGGAGGGGGAAGAAAGACTTTATTCTTTCAAAGTGAAGAAATAATTAGATTTTAATTGTTTTAAATGCCTTTAAGGTGAGGTGCAGGTGGCTATGAGAGCACCTCATAACTAGCAACGAAAACACTGTGATCCTAACCTTGATGGCTGCATGGCAACCTTGTTAACTTTGGCTGGGGGCCAAGCAGCATGCACTATTGCATCGTTCATTGAGTTGATGCTTATGAGAGCCTACTGTGTAGCGGGCACTGTGCCATGTGTTGTTTTCTGTGGTTGAACACTCTGGAGGTGGGTCCTACTATGGTTGAGGGGATCGAGGGACATCATCCTTCACATTTAGGCAGAAATCCAAAGAATGACTAGATGGGATGGGGTCATGGGAGTGTCCAAGCAAAAAAAGGTTGCTATGCAGCCTTCAAGGTTATGATTACAGTGGGTTTGTTTTTTTTTCCTGGAAGTTCTACTGTGACTCTTTAGTATCTTCAAAGAGAAGTTTGTTGTGATTCTGAGGGGCAGCATGACAACCTTTTGAGAATTGCTTCACACTGTTAAGGATCAGTGTCTAAGGGATCATGCCACTGGAGTGATTCAGACTCAAGAAGTTGTCAGGAAACTTCTGAAGGTGTTTTCCAGGAACTGAGAGCCTACGAGGTGAAGTTCCAGCACTGGGCTTAGATTTAGTTCTATGTAATGCTGATAACAATTGCAACGTGGTCAAAAGTTATGGTAGACATTCCCTATTCAGTGTAGCCCCCGCAGTAGGACTCCCTTCTCCCCAAGATAACACACCACACTTTCTAGTTTTATCCAAAAACAATTTGGAAAAATTTGCCCAGAAATTAAGAGCTTCCTGTAATAGTACGTTATATGATACACAAGGAGATTTTAAGTACGAAAACATGATAAAATACTATTTTTTAAAATTAAATGACTCTCTTACCTTCATACTACTTTGTATTCATTCTATTTTCCCAAACACTCAGTGAGGCAGTGAGCTGTGTTGTAAAGTCTTTGCTCTGAGACATACTTTTGGGGGTGGCTTTTCTAGCTGAGAAAACAATACTTAACATGTTAACCTAATAGAATGTTTTTGGCATTTTAAGTTCTTGATTCCTTAAACAACAGAGTAACATATAGGATCTTTTTGTAAATTCAGGTCTAGCAAGCTTGTGAGAAAAGTCTCCTTTTTAAGTTCTAAAATTGTCATCTGTGGGCCACAAGAAGCCCTCTTACTTAAACTCCCACCTTCCCTTCCTAGCGACCCTCCAAATGGACTGGGTCACTGTTGCCAGGCTTAGTGCCTCTCCCCACCCTCTAACTGGCACATGAAGGTGATGAGCACAACCAGTGGAGGAGGCAGCAGGAAGGGTGGCCCGTGGTTGCAGAAGGAAGAATGAGACTATGACTCTTCATGATGGCTCTAGAGAGAGACATGGTAGAGAGCTATCGTGAGCAACTTGAGGGCAGGCACTAGGAGTTATTTTTCCCTCGCTATCTCTAGGGCGCATGCTAGTGTGTGGCACATGAGCATCCACTGGATAAAGGAATACATTTGTTAAACAGAGACCTAGAGAAGCAATAGGAGCTCCCAGGGCAAGATTGCCCACCCAGCACGAAGAGCTGCTTTAGCAGTCCCTGGGACTGTTATAACCGCCACCCATGCCACCCAGGTGACTACTAAATAATAATCATTAAGTGTTTAATATTTGGTCAGAATATTTAAAAACATTTTACTTTTACTTCAACTTCTATTGCTGTTAAATTTGGTTTTATTACTCCTGTGCTCAAAATCTTCAGGAATCACAAATGCCTATTGGGTAAAGTCCACATGTCGTGACTCCCATGACCCAGAACCTATTTTTCCAACGTCATTTCTACAGTGGGTCAACCCTCCAGCTAAACTTAGCTCCCTGAATTGTCCACAACTGGCCCATTTAATGGTGCTCCAGAATATCTTTGCACCTGTATCTTTGGCAAGTAGTTGAACACATAGGAAAGGTCTCTGACCTCATCTTTGTTTATATCCTTGATTGTGCCAGTATGGCACTCATAAGTGTCACTGCATTTCCTGGTGTATAAAAACATCTCTGCCTTCTTTGTAAGAGCCTCTCTGATGGTAAGGACCACCACACTCATTTCTGTATCTCAAGCCCATGTCACAGTGCCTATGACATGGTAAATACTCAATAAAAACAGGTTAATGAATAAATAAATAACTCAATAAACTTCCATCTCATATTATTTTTGGCACCACGTCATGGACAATTTCTCTCCATCTCTTTTACTCTTATTAATACTAAGCTTCTTTCACACTTATAAATACTAAGCTTCTAGTTTATGTCTCTAAAATGGAGAAGAAGTTACATAATTTTTCAACAAGTTGGAGAAGGGCTTTTCAATAGTAACATCCCAGAAATGTCTGCTCTTTGTTTCAGTACTTCTCCAGTAGGGGCCTATATATTGTGTAACATGCTTGGGTACAAGGGGTTTTAGAAAACACTTGCCTGGCATACCACACAGAAGACACACATCTGTTTATTGAGCTAATAAGGTTTATAAAAGTTCCTGCAACATCTGTGTTGGTTGCCTTTTATAAAAATACAGCAGTTAAACAATGCTAATCCTCAAATATGAAATATATTTTCACTTACTAAAAATCTTAAAAGAGTATTTTTTAAAAATTTCTTTTTCTTTTTCTTTTTTTTTTCTGGTACTGGGAATTGAACTTGGACCTTGTGGTTGCTAGGCAGGGACTGTGCTGCTGAGCTATATCCCCAACCAAGAATGAATTTCTTTTAAAAATCCCAAAGCATTCTATCTTTAACAAAAGGGGACTGGGTAAAGGGAGAGATAATAGAGAAAACATATTTTACTTTAAGTTATCTTAACTTTCTATTTTATAATGTGTTGTACAATCAATTATTTTTTAGGCAAGAAATATATAGACTTCTTATCTCTTTTAAAAATGCAGGGTAAAGGTAAATGGTGTACATGCAGATGACATCAAGGCAAAGAAATTTGGGTAACATAATAGGTAAATTATAATGTCTGCTTTCTGTCTCTCCAAATGGGAGAAGAAAAAAGAAATCATGTCTTATCTTTTCTAACTTGCTTTCCCTACCATCCTTATCTCCTTTCCTTTTCCCACTAGAATTACCCAATCCTTAAATTTTCCCTAAGCTCAAATTCAAACACATTTTCTGTTATAGTATTTCCTCTCTCTGAATGGGCATAAATGAATTTTATTTTCATGGTTCACTTTTCCCACAGTTTATGCAAGTCATGATATCCTAATTCAGATTTTCACTCTATTCACTTTTACATTAAATCTCCACTGAATGACCTTCTTCATCTGTAATTATTACTATAAAAGTTTTGAATATCATTATGCTTTTCTCAGCATGCACTAACTTTAAGGTGATTTGATTAATTTGGCTGAATGGTACATGTGGATTTAACACCTTGAAGAATTGGTGCATTATCAGTATTTTGCAGCAACTAGATCTAAAAGATATATGAAATCCTTATGGATAAAACAAAAAAGGCTGGTTATTTCTCTGCATGATTCTAAGTAATTTTGTTAATGTTTCAAAAGTGCATTCTAAATTGTTTTCCTCTGAATTACAAACAGAGCACTCCTCTGCATTCCCCTGCAGTCTTGGCTTAATAACTTTTCATTTCTGTGGAGCATGTATTATTTCCAGGGCTCAGCCAACGGTTCTTCACTTGGGAAAACACAGTGACTCAGAGGTAGGAAAAGTTATCAACTGACAAAGTATAAAACCATACAGCCTTCCTAAGCACTCATAATGCAAAGGCTTCTGTTTTCTTTATCATTTATCAGTGACAAAATCTCTCAGAGATGGAGAGAGACAGAGAGAGAAACAGAGAGACATAGAAAGAGAGACTGACTGACAGAGAGACAGAAAGCAAGACAGGGAGACAGGGAGAGAGACTGGAAGAAGGAGTTATGTGGCTTATTGACTTTCATCATTCACTACATCATAGTCAAATAAAGTGGCTGTGTATAAAAACAGTGAAGGGGCTGATGGGAAAGGCTGCGCATCCTTGTGTAGATCTTAACAAAAGTAGTATTTACTTTTGGAAAACATCAACTTTTTCCTTTGAAGGATCAAATAACTGGTTAAAAGAAGACTGTCTTGGATAGATCCGTTTTAGCATTATACATCCCTCATACAAAGTGGGCCCTAGGAGAGCCATCAGGTTCCATGGCAATGAAATAGAGGGCACATAGTAGAAGCAATACAGGAAGACTAGATGTTGGAAGGAGGAAGGAGGATAGAAGACAAGAGAGGAAAACAGGCCAACCATGGCACAGAGCTCCAAGGCTCAGGTGCAACAGAGGGGCCACGGTGGAACAGAGTGCTTAGCCTGGAGCGTCTGACATGGCTGACTAGAAGAGGTGGAAAATTAGAGCTACTCAGAGAAGAGTCACCCAAATACGAGCACTCTGAATTGGGGGAGCTAATCACACCCAGAAAGGGGAAATCAACTGGAAAGATGACACACACAGATTGAATTGTAGTAGGAAGCTAGTGAATGACAGCGTGGCTGGAGATATTCGGCATGACCTAACAATCGAGGAGATTTAGCGACTATGGGCATGGAACAGCAGCGCCTGACCTCACATGGGCACAAGCTGAGCCCTGCACCTGGTACCAATCTTTTTTTTTTTTTTTTTTTTGTATTTTTAAAGTTTATTCACAATGTGGAACTTGAAATCATACCAATGAACTTTGCATATTATGTTGTTACAATTTGGTTTGCTTATCCTTTCAGTATGTGTTTAACCCATGCATGATTTTATTTCATCACGCCCTGGTGTTCTTTTTTCTTTAAATTTTAGCTTACGGGTTTAATGATTAATTTCATTGTTACTTGTAGTTTCCTTTAACATAGCTTCAACACATACAAAAACTGGAAAACAGAAAAAAGGATATACTCTTAATTGCAGAATCTTGTAGTAGTTTGATATATTTTTTCATTACTTTTTTTCTATTTTTTAACTCTCTTCCCCCTACACATACACACATACACTCATCTATTGATTCAAATGTGTTCAGTGCTTTGTATCAACTTTATATACAACAATTTTATGAGCATTTTCCTGAGTTGTACATAATTGTAATATCCAACATCATCAATGTTTATCTTATGTACCACTGAATGGTTCATTTACTTCCTCAGACAATACAAATCTTCCAAATGATGACAGTTTGGCATATAATAAAAAAATTTACATTGGTTAATATTTCCAACAATCTCATCACAAAAGTCTAAGTATTCAGAAACTCTTAAATGCACTGTGGTACATACAAACTTTACAGAATTCAGATTTTTGCTTGAAAGCTTGAGTTTTGTCATGAGCAACAGATTCTGCCAAATGTTTTCTTTGAAGTAATGCTTTGTTCTTTTTTGAGAAAATATCTGCAAAATACTCAGATATGAATAAGCCATAGTTTGTCTCTGAGTAATTTTTTCAATTGAAATGCCATTCAGTGACAAACAGGGCTCGTTCAGGTCGCAATAATTTTCTTAAGTATGCATTCAAAGTGTTATAAATGTTCCTTTCATGTTACACCAATATTAAGAAAGATGTGTATTCATGAGGTGATGTTTAATAAAATGTACTGCTTCATCAAGAATATTCTTGAGTTATGATATGCTCAATGCACATATGAACTTTCCACAATAAAGCCCATCAGTATGCCAAACCTAGCACCTGACACCAATCTTCTAGCGTGAGGTCAGGTGAGATCACCTCCATCAACTATGAAAGAAGACATAGAAGCACGGCAGCAATTCTGGGGCCACTGTCCACTTCCTTTTGCAGTGGTCCATTCTGCTTGCAGGATGTATCTTCTGTTTTTCCCCTAAAGCTCCCTTTTCTCCCTGTATACTTCTTTTGTGCAGCTTCTACTTTTTCTTATTTCTTCCCTAAAATAAATAGTAATCTTTCACATCCACCAATTGTCCCAATCAATGAATTGATTGGGACAAATAAGACCTGGGAAACTCTGCTGGTCCCTACCCCATCCGATAACGAAACCACTTATCTGGATCATTATGAAGGTGAAGAGGCGCCATTATGGCTGGTCTGCATCTCCTTCCTCCCAGAACTTTATAGGGGGCAGCTATTTTGAGAGCAGCCCCAACAGCCTGAGGGAATGAGCTAGTGCTGCAGAGCCCAGATTCCTGGGACAGGCTGTCTCTATACTAGCCTCCCCCAAATCCCCCCTGAACACCAGGGAGCACTAGCCCTGGTGTTTTCTGCTCCCGAGCTCATCACCAGCTCAAGGTAGAGGGAGGCTAAATGGGGTGAACAGCAGGATGGCACAGAGTCTACTATCAGGGACCCACAGATCACATTGCTAGAGACACAGGGAAGGGAACGAGACTGAACAGTTCGTCAAGAGTGAGCTCTTTTCTGTTACTTCCACAAAGACTAGAAAATTATGAGTTAGTTAGGAAATCCTGACCAGGGACTACTGTCATGCTTGGGGATGGGCATTCTTAATCCAAGCCCAGGGACTGCCAGATTCTACTGGCTGGAAAGGGGAGCTTTTGAGAAAGGGTCAGATTGGGATCTGAAAGCAAAGGAAAAGGTGATGTAGTGAGGCAGAGAATGTCTGGTGAGACATTAGGCAGAAGCAAGAACATGGAGTTTCATTCAGCCTGAAGAGAAGCAGAAGTCATAAAACATTGGTAGAAGGTGAAGAAGAACTTGATGCCTGGAAGATTATTTCATATCCTCCTCTTCTAAAATTAATTAAAATGGTTGGATCATGGGACAAAGAACCACACTTAACCACACCCTAAGTGCAGCTTGCATCCAGGGGGTGGGTTCAAAGAAACGGATAACCCTTATTACTCATAGACAGACTGGGATACATACAGGTGGAATATTGTTGTGGCTACCTGCAAACAGACAGTGATGCCAACAAAGCCAAAAGTCAGATGGGATTAATACAGCCAACAAGACAAATAGTTAAATAAATAGGAAAAGTAAAAAAATAGGAAAAAAATCCACAATGACTGATAAATCAATATATTTTAGTAATAATTCTCAATGTAAATACCTTCAACTCTCTAATTAAAAGACACAGATTGGCAGACTGGACCGAAAAGCAGAATCCAACAGTGTAATTCCCAAAAAGAATTCACAGATTAAAAAAAATCAAAGGAAGAAAAACAATATCTTATGTACCAGAAACCAAAGAGCAACCAGGGGGGTAGCAATTTTACTCACAAAGTAAACTTCAAGATAAAACTGATGAGAAGGGGCAAAGAAGGTGAGTACATATTAGCTAAGGAACAATCCTGCAGGAAGAGATAACAATTACAAATATGTATGCACCAAGTATTGGAGTACCTGCTGGACATGAAAGAACAAGTAAACACCAAAACAACGGTAGTGAGGTAATTCAGTTTCCCGCTTTAACAAAGAGACAGATCAACTAAACAAAAAAATCAATGACATATCAGAGCTAAACCACACGCTTGAACAAATGGACTTAATAGATGTCTACCCTACTACATTAGATTATACGTTTTCTCAGCAGTACATAGAACTTTCTTCAAAATAGACCACATACTAGTCCACAGTGACTGCCTAAATAAATACACAAGAGTTAAATCATCCTATGTATATGTCAGATCATTTTTACACTGAAACTAAAAATCAATCACGAAAGAGAACACAGTTAAATGGGTGAGGAAAATGTGGTATTTAAACACAGTGGAGTACCACTCTGTCATAAAGAAGGATAAACTTGAGGCATTCACAGGCACATGAATGCAATTTGAGAATATAATGCTAAGTGAAATAAGTCAGACACAGCTTAATATCACATGATTTTGCTAATAAAGAGCAAAATAATAGCTAAATAGGAAGCGAGGAGAAGTTCAAATAATTCCCTAAACTATTTATTCTGCTGTTTCAAAAATATTTTCATATACATACTGATTTGTTTCATTTTTACTACTAGTTTCTCTTAATTTATTGGGAAGAAAATTTTGTGCTATTATCTGTTTGTATTTTTTATAAGAATCTTTTGTGTCTGTGTCTTATAGTCTAAGCAACTCCTTTGAGGATAATAATACACAGAATATTAGCTATTCTTATTCGCTTATGTTTTTATGAAATTTTGTTTTATTTTCACATAAAAATAAAAAAGAAAGCATAGAAAATTTATAAACACCTGGAAATTTAATAACACTCTCCAGAACAATCAGTGGTCACAGAACAAATCAGGGAAGAAAGTAAATAACTTCTGAACTCAACAATGCCAGTACAACACACCAGAATTTAAGGAACACAATAAAAGCAGCCCCTAGGGGAAAGTTTATTGCAGTCATTGTTCACATTAGAAAAACAGAACAAGCTCAAATAAACAACTTAATGATGAACCTCAAGATTCTTAAAAAATAACAATAGTCTACACACAAACCTAGTTTAAGGAATGAGACCATAAAGATCAGAGCAGAAACCAATAAAATTAAGAGTAAAACAATACAAAAAATCAATGAATTGAAGAGCTGTTTCTCTGAAAGAACAAACATAATAGAGAAACCCTTATCCAAACTTACCAAAAGAAGGAAAAAGACTCACATCAATGCAATTATAAATGAAAACAGTGAAGTCACAATGGACTCTTCTGAAATCCAGAAGATTGTTAGCAGTTACTATGAAAAATTATATTCATGAGAGTCTGATTTATTTCACTTATGAGTATGGTCTGCAGTTGCATCCATTTATCTATAAAAGCCTCGAGTTTATCTTTCTTTATATCTGAGTAGTACTCCTTTATATAAAAACACATCTTTAAAATTTTTTTAAAAATGGAAATGAACAGAAGCAAAATAACAAAAACAAAGACAAAAACAAAACAACAGAAAAATAGTAAAGATGATACAGAATTTCAAAACAAGATGATAGGAAATTAACAATGATTCTTGTATTACATATTGTTATCTTCAAAGTAGTTGCCTAGAGTAACAGATACAGGCATGCAAGATTGATCAAATAACTAAATATTAACTCTCAACAAACCAGGACAAAATAGTAGTAAAATTATCCCAGCTATCCTGTGTGTGTATATATATGTATATATATTTTTTCCTTCTTTTTTTCCTTCCTCTCTCCCTTCCCTCACCCAGCTGTTCTTTCATTTTGAGCAATTTCTTTCCCTTTCACAATATCTATTGTACCTTTCAGGTTTTATTTACTTTTTCAGATTCTTACACTAGGGAGACAGTATGATGTTTATACGTGTGGGTCTGATTTATTTCACTTAGGAGTATGGTCTCTAGTTGCATTTATTTACCTATAAAAGCCTCAAGTTTATCTTTCTTTATAGCTGAGTAATACTCCATTGTATAAAAATACCACATCACATTCTATCCATTCCTCAGCTGATGGGCATTTGGGTGGTTTCTAAGATTCGGCTATGACAAACTTGCTGCAGTAAACATGGGTGCACATATATCACAGTGGTACGATGTTTTTAATTTTTCTGCAAAAATAGCCATAAGTGGAATAGCTGGGTTGAATGGGACTTCTAATCCTAGTTTTTTGAGGAATCTTCACAGTGATTTCCACAGTGCTTGCACCAGTCTACACTTCCACCAACAATGGAGAAGTGTTCCTTTCTCCGAGAAACTGAAAGACTAAATAATATCTGAAAGGTACAATAGATATTGTGAATGGGGAAGAAACTGATCAAAAGGAAAGAAGGATGGAGGAAAGGAGAAAAGAAGGAAGAGAAAAATATATATACATAAGACAGCTAATTGTACTCCTAATTTCTATTAGTTAATTGAAAGGAACATTTAGTGCTGATACTGCCTGATCAGTTTTGCATGTCTATATCTGATAATCTGAGCAACTGCTTTGAAGATAGCAGTGTATACTATAATAACCATTGTTAACTTCCTATCGTCTTTTTTTGAAATTCTGTATCTTTTTACTGCTTTTAAAAATTCTCTTTAAAATAAAAAAGAAAAAAAAAAGAGAAAAATTATACCCCAAGAAACTAGAGAATCTTGAAGAAATGGACAGATTCCTAGATATGTGAATTACCAAAACTGAACCAAGAGGACACAAGTTTTGAATAATCCAACAACAACAATGAAAATAAAGCAGTAGAAGAAAACCTAGCAACTGAGAGAAGTCCAGGACTTGCTGGAGCTGTTGCTGATTCTACAAGAACTGTAGGGAATTTATAGCATGAATATTTCTCAAATTCTTCAGTGAAGTTGAATGGGAAGGAGTGATTCCAAACTCACTCCTGGAAGTCAGTGTCACTCTAATTTCAAAATCAAGCAGACACTCAACGAAAAAAGAAAATTATGGGCTAACCTCCTTAACGAACATAGATGCAAAACTCCTCAATAATACACTGACAAATAGAATGCAACAAATTATCAAAAGATTATACATCATGAGCAAGTAAGTTTCATTTCAGGGATGCAATTATAGTCAACATATGCAGATACATAAATGTAATATACCACATAAACAGAAGGAAAAAACCCACATGATATATATCAATAGATGCAGAAAAAGCTTTTGTAAAATACACCTGTTAATGATAAAACTCAGAAGAATATAGGTAAAGAAGGACCTTATCTCAATCCAATTAAAGCCATTTATGACAAATTCACATACAACATCATACTAAATGTGGAGTATATGAAAATTCTCCCTCTAAAATTAGAAACAAGACAAGGGTGTCCACTTTTCCCACTCTTGTTCAATACAGTGAAATATTAGTCAGAGCAATCAGGCAAGAGAAAGAGATAAACACATACACATAGAAAAGGAAGAAGTCAAATTACCATTGTCTGCAGGTGATATGATCCCTTACATAGGAAACCCAAAATATTCCACCAAAAGACTTCTAGAATTAATAACCAAATCCTCTGTAACAGAACACAAAATCAATGTGTAAATATCAATGGCATTCCTGTACACTAATAATGAACTCACTGAGAAAGAAATTAAGAAAACAATACCATTCTGAATAGCACCAAGAAAAAGTAAATATTCAGTAATTAACTTAATCAAGGAAATAAAAGACCTCTATAGTAAAACCATAGAACTCTGAAAAAGGATATCAAAGAGTTTATCAAAAATGAAAAGATATCCTCTGTTCCTAGATAGGTAGAACCATACTGTCGAAATGACCATACTTCCAAAATAGTACAGATTTGATGCAATCTCCATCAAAATATCAATAGCATTCCTCACAGAACTTGAGAAACCCTAGACTTCATGTGGAACCTGAAAGGATCCAGAATAGCAAAAGAAATCCGGGGCAACAAGGAAAGCAGGAAGCATCAGAATACCCACCTTCAAGTTATGCTACAAAGCAACACTGATAATAATGGCATGTTGTTGGCCACAGGCAAACTCAGACATGTGGTCAATGGAAGAAAATAAAGGACCCAGAAGCAGCCCTAGACACATCCAGCTGATTTTTGACAAAGGGGCAAAAAAATGTATGCTGGCGGAAGGAAGATAAACTCTAGCAAATGGTGCTAGGAAAACTGACTATTCACATGTGGAAGACTGAAGGTAGACCCCTTTGCATTCTACTCTCTTACGTTTTATTAAATTAAAATAAAAATGTATCACAGATTTAAATTTAAAAACAGAAACATTTAACCTACTGGAAGATATAATAGGTAAGACTCTTGAAATTTCTGACTAGAACTCTAATTGCAAAAGAAATAACAGCAAAAGCCAACAAATGGGACTATATAAAATTTGAAAAGCTGCACAGCAAAGGAAATAACCAACAATGAAGAGATAACCTACAGAGTGGGGATAATTTTGCCAGCTGTTCCTCAGAAAGTTAGGTCTGGGGATATAGCTTGGTGGCACAAGCGCCTGCCCAGAGGAGCAAGGACCTGAGTTCAATCCCTGGTACCTGTCCCCTCACCAAAAAAAGAAAGTTAGTATCTAGAATACATGAAAAACCAACCCCCCCAAATAAAAGATCTAAGAAAAAACGGGCAACTAAAATGCATAGAGACTTCTCAGAAGAAGAAATACAAATGACCAACAAATACATGAAAAAAAAAAAAGTTCAACACCACTGGTCATTAGAGAAATGAAAGTTAAAACACTGAGATTTCATCTTCTTCCAGAAAGAATGGTCATTATCAAGAAATCAAACAATCCAAATGCTGGTGAGATTGTGGGGAAAAAGAAACCCTTCTACATTGCTTGTGGGAATGTAAATTAATACAATCATTACGCAAATTGTTAGGAAGATTCCTCTAAAGTCTAAAACTAAACTTTCCATTTGACCCAGCTATTCCCCTACTAGATAGGCATCTTCCTGAAAGATTTAAAAGACATTGTATTACAGCAATACATACATACCCATGTTTATAGCAGCAAAATTCATAATAGCTAAGTCTTGGAAGTGGCCTGTATCCATCAATGAACAAGTGGATAAAGAAAATGTGGTATCTATGTAATAGAATACTACTCTACTACAAAGGAGGATACATTTGAGTCATTTTTTGTAAAAACAGATGCACCTTGAAAAGATAATAATAAAAATAAGTCAGACACACAGTTTAAACACTATCATTTCTCTCATATGAAAATCCAAAGTATAAAAAAGGGCAAAATAAAAGATAGATAAAAGGAAATAAGGAGAGGCCAGGTGTGGTGGTACATACCTGTCATTCCAGCCCTTGGGAGGCTGAGGCAGGAGGGTCGCTGCAAAGGCCAGCCTGGGATGCACAGTGAAATCAAAGACCACCTGAATTACATAGCAAGACCCTTTCTCAAGAAAATATTGTCTCACTAGTGTAAGAGCTTGAAAGAGTGAATAAAAATTATGAGGTATGATAGTTGGTAAGAAAAAAAACCCCAAGTCTCCCCCCCAAAAATTAGAAGGTATGATAGTTGGTAAGAAAAGAAACCCCAAGTCTCGCCCCCAAAACCTCCAAGGAAATAGATCGTTGGCAAACCGGAAGGAGGACCACGAGATGGAGTTTGGGAGGATGCAGGAGAGGAAACAAAAAGAATTAAGATGTGTCGTGTACATGTACCAACTGCCCACAATGAATATAACCATTAGGAGTTGGAAACATAAACTAAAAAGACAAGGAAAAGAAATGTGTGGGAGGAGATCAAGAGACAGGAAGGGTGTGCTTAAGATTTGTACATTACCCCATAATGAAATTCTGAACTCTACTTAGTAATATGCATGCTGAAGTGTTTAGGCTTAAAGGTCACTGATGTCTGCAACTCATTTTGAAATATATAAAAAATAAGATAGATCGATGGACCTTAGACGGAAAGTTATGTGATAAAGCACAAGCTTGTCAACAGTTCAAGAATCTAAGTGGCAGATACATCGATGATCACTGTACAGTTCTTTCAGCTTTTCTTTTATCTCACAATTTTCACAATAAAATACTTGGGAAATACTTTTGACATCTGTGATAGGGAGTACTCCTGGGCCTTCAGAAACAGTCACCAATAATTTACGTACATCAGCACTGCAGAGGCAGCTGACTTGTCAGCTGAAAGGAGTTTGTTCAGCATGAAAACATCCTTGGAACTTTTTTTGACTGAAGACAAATGAGTTTTTTAATCTCTATATTTTCCGGAGGGGTTTTTCTAGTACATTGCTGTATGTTTAAATTTTTGAACTTAGGACTGTCTAAAAATTTCTCACGTCATCTCATAAGTTCAAAAGTTGGACTTTCGGGAGGTGGCTGAATCATGGGGGCTCTATATTCGCTAGAGTATTACACTACTCATCAGTTTATGGATGACTGTGCTGTTAGGACATGGGGCCTGTCTGGAAATGGATCATAGGAGGTATGACCTGGAACAGTATATTCTTGTTCTGGTTTCTCCTTGCTTTCTCTCGCTGCTCCCTGGCTACAGTAGGGTGAAGAAGTTTTCTCTACCATGCCAGTTCCGTCATGGAGCCAGCAAACTATGCACTGAACCCACTGAAACCACGCCCCAAATAAACATCTTCAAGTTGCAGCTGTTGAGTATTTTGCCCTGGTGACAAAAAAGGGACTAATACAGACCAAATATTGAAAAGTCTTATATTTCTAGCAGAGAATCTGCCATCTATATTTATCAGTTTGATTACTCATTACTTTTGACTTTCGATTTTTGAGTTGGTAAAGTCTTGCACTCAATTAGTAAGGAGACTTCACTCTCAATTTCAAAGAGGCATTGAAAAAGCTCCAGCTGTAGGCAAGCTACATAGTCAGCTTTAGGAATTCTACCTCAGGTCAATAACTGGGTTAAAAGTGCTATCCTATGCATACGGTAGGTAGTCAGTAAATATTTACTGCATGGAATGGTAGGATAATCTCACGGCTTGGGCTCAATTTTCTCACTAGAGTTTTAATCAGGTTTGAGTAGCTTATCTCTGACTAGGGTAACTTAGATATCCATAAAATACAAGCCAAATGGCCAATAATAAAGGATGGGTGATTTACTGGCCCATTTATCTGGGCCTTTTGAAATTAGGGAAGATGTAAGCAGTGTGGTGCCCAGTGTAAACTAAGATCAGTAAGAGTTCAGTCCACTAGACCCGACAGAGGCTTCCAAAATGTACTATTTAACATCTTCAAATAATGAGAGAAAGAGAATGGCCTGAAAAACTGGTGAAAACAGAGCTCTAAACTAAAATTGGAAGACAACATATAATTTTACTTTAATCTCAAAAGTAGTCATGAATGACTCTTTTTCCTTTTTAAAAATTTATTTTAAAAATAAAAGAAGGAAAACATATTAACAGACATCCATTTACAAGATAGCATAAGAACAATACAAACAATACAGAGTTACAGACAAAGTGGTAGGAAATTAACAATGGTTGTTGTATTATATATTGATATCTTCAAAATGATTTCTCAGGAACACAGAGACATGCAAGATTGATTGAATAATTAATCATTAACGGTTTCTTTCAGTAAAGTACATAGTAGTACAACTGTTAGCTATTCTGTATATACATACATACATAATTTCCCCTTCTTTATTACTCAGCTATAAAGAAAGATAAACTCAAGGCTTTTACAGATAAATAGAGACCATACTCATGAGTGAAATAAACCAGACCTCCATGTGTAAGCAATGTATTGTCTCACTAGTGTAAGAGCTTGAAAGAGTGAATAAAAATTAGGAGGTGTGATGGACACCGTGAAATGAAAGAAACTGCTTAAAAGAGCACCTGGTGTGAGGGAAAAGAGAAAAAAGAAGAGAAAAGAATGGCTTTAAACTGACCACTCGATAACACTGAGCTGTAACTTGGTTGGCTCTGACGTCATCTGCCAGTGTGCCCACCCATCAGTCATAACTCTTCTAGGGCACATCTAGAATACAGGATGAGAAGGTGAGGTATAGGGTGGGTCTCTGCTGCATGGGGACGGTAGTTGCAATCAAGCAGCATCCATTATAAATGGGGTGGGTGCTTCCATGGGCAGGGTCAGTCAATAAACAGCAGAAAAGCTGAAGCAAGATTAAGAGCATAATGTGGATCAGAATATAATATGAATGAAGATGACATGATATAATATAATACAGTAAAATATCAAACATGTCAAGGCTTTAAAATTACTTGCAGTGTTTTCTTTGATCCTCAGAATGCTCTTGTTTGGCTACCTCTTGGCCCGGAGCCCACAGGTGAAGTCAGGAGCTACCCCTGGCCCCAGGTGAAGAGGGCAGATGTGGAGGTGGCTGCTGACAGCAGAGTCTGTCTGCTCTGAACAGGGAAACCTACTGTTCAAAGCCTCAGGAAGAGGAACGAGAGCGACAGGATTATAACTGAACCAGGCCCATCATGGGGCTGCTCGGCAAGGGCTTGCTAAGAGTTACCCATGCCTGCAGGAAGCCTTTTCAAAGAAGTCTATAATAGTGTGAATCCTAAAAAATAAATCACAGCGACTCCTTCCTGAAACTTCTGTCCTGGGAAAACTAACTGCCTATAACTTTGGCTTAACGCACAGGACAAAAACAACCAATATAAGTGACTTAGAAAAATACCTTATATATTGTCCTCTACTGCATTTCTTTATCCATGGTAGAGTTCTCTCTGACATTCTGTATGTGCCGCCATGATAATTTGACAGAATTTCCTTCTAGAATTTCTTTTTTCCCTTCACAGAGAAACAGACTGAAATTTGGGTTTTTTTTTTTTGTTGTTTTGTTTTTTTTTACTTTCCTGTGGTTGTGGGCATGGGGTGAGAGAGCCTGCATTAATGTGGAAATGATTTACACATTTATTAAAGATGTTAGAAGGCATTACAAGTCTTGAGTAGAATGGCTATAGGGGTGGGTTTCTAGAAAATACGAGGTGATAATGAGAGTGGCTACACAGGGAAACCACAGTGCAATATTCCTCACACTGTGGAGAACAAGCTCCATCTCAGCCTTGGCCATTAACTTTTATACTAGTCATAGTTTATGAAACCAGAGGAAAACTTCTGGCAACTCAGTGATGATCCCACAGATATTAGGGAAACCATTTACAGACTTAGAAATCTGTAAATTAGAATTTATTCTGTTTAGGAGGAATACACACGTGCATATGCACACATATACACATATATGCATTTACTTATAAATGAACTACCTATAATCATATTTATAGACTGCTTGAATTGAATTCGTTTAGCCCTACCTCCCAAGTGGGGAACATTATCTGCTTTGAAACAGAAAGTATAATTAACTAGATCTTTTTTTTTTTTTTTTTTTTTTGCGGTACTGGGGATCGAACTCAGGACCCTGCGCTTGCTAGGCAAGCGCTTATTCCACTGAGCTATATCCCCAGCCCCAATTAACTAGATCTTAAAAAAATTATTCCAACTTAAATAAAATTTTAAACAAGTTTAATAGTGATATTTAAAGGTGAGGCAGCAAAAATCAGATTTTCGCTGGATTGAAATTTATTTGATAACCCAAGAAGAACTTTACCTGCATCCTACCTATCCCTAACAAACACCCTCTCAGAATTAGTTTGGTTGCGGATGTAAAGTTCATTTGCATCCCTTTTACGGCCCTCCATCACTGCTACCTTAGCCCTGTCTTGTCAGTTATCACCTCTATTTTCCATCTTCTTGACATATATTGAAATTTTCCATCAACTGAAGAAGTCTCTTGAGCTTTTTTGGGGTGGCAAGTGGGAATTGTACTGTTTTATTCCTTGTCATTTTGGGGAGATTCAGTAGGGACTTCCACATTTAATTAGTATTCTACCCATGTCTTCATAAAAAACTCAGGGTTAATTATAATTTCCACTGTAGCAGGAGTCTAGGTTTTATTATTTTACTTTTAACCATTATGTATGTTTGTAAAAATCTTTATTATAATTATCCTAATGTACTTGATTGCATGAAATTTAAGATTGTGGAACAAAATTATTCATTGAACCAGTAAGAAAGAAAAGAACCAGCACCAATTAACTTTTGCTAAGTTCTATTGGTTTAAAAATAACAACTGGGAAGAGGGAAAGGAGAAAAGAAAGAAAGAAGGAAGGGAAATACGTGTGGATATACAAGGATAGGTGGGGTAATTGTACTGCTGATGT
This sequence comes from Dinomys branickii, assembly GCA_004027595.1. NCBI lineage: Eukaryota > Metazoa > Chordata > Mammalia > Rodentia > Dinomyidae > Dinomys > Dinomys branickii. The sequence continues at coordinate 10,122 of PVLD010009193.1, read as the reverse complement.
CTATTGGTTTGTTGAAAGGAACATCAAATGCTTAAATTCTTTTTCTGACCAATTTTGCATGAATAATTATATCTGATAATCTGAACAACTAATTTGAAGACAACAACATTCAATATAACACCGTTACTCAACCCTACTAGCTTGATTGGTGAAATTCTATCATTTCTAATGTTTTAAAAATTATTTTTATTCTGTTTAATTGTTTGATCAATCTTGCATTCTTCCATCTGGTAATCTGAGCAACTTTGTTGAAGATAACAATATGTAATATAACAACCATTGTTAATGTCCTCTCACCTTGTTTTGAAATTCTGTGTCATTTTTATTTTTTATTTTTTGTGTTGTTTCATTTTTGTCTTGGTTGTTATTCTGTTTTATTTTCTCTTTAAAAAAGATAAAAAATATATAGAATGCTGATTTCAGAGATATAAAAATAAAAACATATTCTTGGAACTGATAAGCATAATAACTGCCTAGTATTATTTACTCCTCAAATTTTGTCTGGAGGGAGGTGGGATGTTTATACTAAAAGAGTGACTGAGTCTCCCCAGTGCGCCATGTTTTCTACTTTGGTTGGATGAGCTATTGGCAAAATGGTCAGGTAACAACATCTCTGGCACAGGTGCTGATGGGGTGGCATGTAGAGGTACACGCTCACTGACTGGGGATTATCTGAGTGGGTTCTTAATAAGACGTTTTCTACTGCACCTTTAAATCCTTTCTATTATACATTTATAGCAATTGTCGACCTTGCCAATAATTAACCTACCTGTAACTGAAATGATATATCTACAGAAGAAAGGCTTGTTGTGAACTTTTATTGGTTCTCTTAAAATAAGATGCCAATTAAGGTATGTTTTGATTTATTTAATGAGAGTAAATAAGGTACCAGCGCAATGCCTGACCCAGAGAAGGTCTTCGGTAAACATTTTCTGAATAAAGTTAATTGAATCTCTCTAAAATTGTTATAAAATAGAAATTTCAAATATCAAGTGGTTTTATCTATTTTCAAGTACAGAAATAGATAAAATACCTCACTTAGTTTGACCAACTGATTCTACAGTCTTGAGGATCACAGTGTTACACAGGGGATGTTTTCTAAGACAAATCAACACAGAATGGAATTCAGGACCAAGTTCTGGTCCAGGCCAAATGTTAATCATCACTGTGACCTTGGGTTAGACCTACAGCTCAGGCTTTCCATTCTTAAAATGGAGGAATTGAACTGAGCTCCAAAATACTCTCCAGCTCTTAAGGATATTTAAATTACTTGAATTAATTTTGAATTATTAAATTATTTAAGACGAACATAATTCTACATATAAGAAATCATGAGGAGGTCCAATCCTGAGTTATCATACAATCTTGACCCCTCTACTCTTGGATAAAGCTTCAAGCACAGATTTTTACATCCTCCAAAAATAACTTTTCTGATTAACATTCAGAGGAACATCTTTTCTAAATACTGTGCCTTTGATAATAATCACATTTGCCATGAAAATGAATCTATCAAATAAAAAAACCAACAGTACTAATTTTAGATGATTGAATATAGAAGAGAGGAAAAATATCTTTTCCATCTCTCCCTCTATCTTTTTTGCTGGCGACCTTATAACAACAAAAAAGGTTTGCAAGTGGGCAGTACTCAAATATAGCTGACGTAAGTTTTACATGACACAGGAACCTTCAAAAGTGTGATAGTTTGGGTGTTGAATCTCCCCTCAAGGGAGACATTGTTGGAGGTGTGGTTCCAAGCCCTTGTGCTACTGGGAGGCTTTGGAACCTTTAAGAGGTGTAGACTAATTGAAAGATGTTTGCTCACTGGGGGTGTGCCCTTAAAGGGGACATTGGCAGCCCTGGCCGCTTCCTGTCCCTCTCTTTGTCAACATGAGGTGAGCAGGCCTCTTTCACCATGAGTTCCTGCCGTGATGTACTATGCCACCACAGACCTAAAGCAACAGATCTGAGTGACTATGGATGGAAACTTCTAAAACCTTGAGCCAAAATAATCATTTTCCTCTTTTTAAATTGATTGTCTTGGAAAAAAAAATAAATTGATTGTCTTGGGTATTTGTTATAGTGATGGGAATACAATAGGGAAAGAAAGACCCAAAGAAGTGGTTAATTGGGCATTTTTACTGTAGGTTTGATGAAGAGTGGAAATAGGGGAAAATGCGGAAGACAAAAGGGTATGTGCTATGGATGTAAACTTGTGGAAATTTAGAAGACTTGTTTGTTCAAATTCTCCCAGCATCCCTCCCTCCATAGAGAGAAGATTGCTCTTTTCCTCTGAGAATGAGGAGGGCACCTCTTACATGAGAGTCTTTTGGTCTCTTTCAGGGGTAGGGCAGAGAGTCCTTCTTGTACTTCCTGCTTCTCAAATTCTTTCAGCTTAAAATATTCAATAAGTCAAGGTGCCATATGTTGGACTATTTAACTAATAACAAGAACTGGGCAAACCCTATTCATCTTCAATCCAGTTCAAGCACAATGACATAATTTGTGGTGTTACATAACTACACATCTGATCATCAAATCTCCCTAATGGGACGACTCTCCAGCAGTTTGCAGATGAAGCATTTTGTTGTTTTCCTGATATGACAGCATGTTTTCTGCTCCTTCAAATACTTTAGTAAAGATACATTTATGTGAAAAAATACCTGAACAATCTACTAAGAGTTGTTATGGTTTGTGTCTAGATGTCTTCCAAAGCCTTTTGCAGTCAGAGGCAGCTTCTAGAGTTTGTGATTGACTCATGGTCCAGTGCTGGGATTATGGGTGTGAGTGCTACCCCCACCCTGGGAAGGGTAGTTTACATATACTGTAAGGGAGGGAAAGAGGTTGGCTCTGTGCCATGCCTCCCTTTTTGCTCTTGTTGCATTTGCTGTTTTCTACCCCCATGAACTGTTGCCCTCTACCATGTGCCATTCTGCCTTGGAGCCAGCTGATTATGGACTGAAACCTTCACAAACTGTGAATTAAATAAACCTTGCCTTCCTTAATTTTGTGTGTCCGGTATTTTGTTTCAGCCATGAGAGAGAAAAGTAACCAAGCCAAGAGAGCAGACTGGATTTTCGCTAATAAAACAATATGGCTTAGAACTGTGAAAATAAACTCTGGCACAGCCAAAGGGAAATAACCCTTAATTTAAATTTTTGATTGTTTACCATGCAACAGGAGCTTAATGACACACTGGGAAGCACTAGTATACACAGTGGGAGGGACTAGATAATTCAATGTGCAGTCACTAACTAGAGAGATAATTCTTATAAAAGGTTAAAGTATATGAGAACAAATAAAATGTATTTGGTTTTATAATGAAGTGCACTGGCTACAAGTTCAAGACACTATAAACACAAAGGTTAAAGTATACAGCAGATAAAAATAATTACTATCTTCATATACATCAGGATAACTCAAAGTAGAAGATGGAGATTTCTGTACCAAAAGAAGGTCAGAAAAAACCCAACTTGGCATGAATTCAAAGGTCCTGAATTATGAGAAGTGAAAAGGGCTTTAGGGTATGTAGGCAGCCCTTGCCACCCGGGGCTATGGAGGAGGCAGGTGGAAAGACAATGTGACTTGGGATACAGCAGTAGCAGACTTACACTGAAGAAATCAAGGCTCGTGGAGATTACAGGACTGACCTTAGAGTTTTAATCAATGGTGTGCTGAAAAAAATCAAAACACAAAACAAAACAAGGATTTGCGGGAATCTCATCTGCTGGAACAATCCAAGAAAATCTAATTTGCATAAGCAGTTCTCTCACTAAAACTACATGGGGATCTTGGAATTTTGAATTAGTTTTTATTGATGTTTCTGGACTGCAGAAGATACTGATTGTTTTCGGATAGTATTAATCAAGTGTTTATGAATCTTTGTCCTCAAATGCTTAAATCCCCAAGCATGAAGGAACCTTCCCAAACAGAAATCCACTACTGGCACCGTCACCCTCTTCCCTTGCCACCTGAGTCTGATTTAGGTTTAAGCCTCCTGCTGTCCTGCCTGTGACCACGTGGAGCTGCAGTGACAGGGGCACACACCTTGGCTGTCTGGCTCACCTTTGTATTCCCCGTGTCCACACAGCTGACTCATGCCAGGTGTTCAGAAATGTCCACAGAGTGACAGCACCCGTAGTCTTTTCAACGAGGTTCTTCCAAGGAGGAGTTTGGCAAACTAGCTAAAGGAAAGACAGCCTGCATGTGCGGAGTTTCTAGAACATGTGCTCCAAAAGTAAAACTCCCTCACAGGACTTTGGTGGATCTTACGCTTTTCTCTTATTTCCAGAGGTTTTTAATAGTGAGCAGTCTTGGACTGAGCCAAGATGCCTGAGGAAATATTTCAAAAGTCTTAACTAGAAGAAGCTTTCTTTACAGGGATGTCTGTCTTTGATTCTTTTTTTTTTCCTTTGTTACTGGGAATCGACTGTCCTTGATTCTTACTGAGTAGTATACTACAGAATCAGCAGACTAGTGATTCTAGATTTTTCAATATTTTCAGAATAGAGCAATATTCAAGCCAAGCAGCCTAATGTGTTCCTTCTATGACAGAATCTGATCCACTAGTTAGAAATGCCTTTTCCTTCTATCTGTGATGTACTACATTCCTATGGTGAAGAAGAGGCCAATTTACACACAAGTACAAATGCTGCAGCCATCTGAAGAGGGACACTAGAGTCCTAACTGAGAGCTGAAATACTTTCTTTGACATCAGTTATGTACAACTGGCATAAGAACAAAGATGGTTTAAATTAATTTTTCCATCATTGGGAATTAAGAACTACAGAACAAATTCAGATCCAGAAGTGAAGGACTCAGAAGGTAGGAAAAGGAAAAACCAGAATGAAGAACACAAGAAGATAGAATGCTAAACTCAGTTGTTGGTTTTACACACACACACACACACACACACACACACACACACACACACACTCACATGTGCATGTGTCCCACTGACTACTGACAGCAGGTCTTTAAAAACAGACTGTGGATATAGGTCTGTTCTGCTCCCATACACTCGGACAAAATTATCCTCTCCTGGAACAATATCTCTTTCCAAGAAGAGCGCATAGTGATGGTCTCTTTCTTTTCCCCAGTGTCTCTCCTCCATCACAGTTGCTCAGGGATGGATTTGAAACTCCAACCAATACTCTGGTCCATCAGTAACCTTGCCTCCCAAGTGCTCAGAAATTCCCAGAGCAGTACCTCCCACTTAGCCTTCACTATTTTTTGTCAGCCCCTTTCTCTTCTCTCCTCAACTGCATAACCTTACACAAGTCACTGTGTCTGGCCTTCCCCCTAATTTCCCCCATCCCCTTTCAGATGTGTATTCCAATTTCAGAGGATTCAATGCATCAAGCCCAATAGTCCTTCTGTGCCCTTGGCTACATTTTCTCCACCAAATTCTAGAACTATAATCCACCTGCATTCTCAACTGCCTTTTCTTCCACTCAGGCAGCAAGCTATTTGTTGGCGTCACTCATGGGACTTCTATCTTCAGTAAATGCCTTCAGCCACACCCAGAACTACGCTGACCCCATTTAGTTGGGGGTTGCTCACTCAAATTGACACACATAACTATCACGCATGCCTCCTCACTCTTTAAGGTTAAGAGTGACTTCTTCAAGAAGCTTTTCTGGGCTTTCTCCCATGTACCCACCCCTTCTCTATTCAGCTCAGTTGCTAAGTACAGTGCTTCTCCTTGAGCACATATCTTTCACTATCTACTTTAATATGACTAGTTCTTCCATCTGTTTAATATTCCTCTCTCTGGAAAGAAAAACTGGGTCTTTATATCCCGAAGCCCACAGTGCCTAATTCATGTTTGTTGTTTAGTAAAAGTATATTGATTAAATAAAAAAAATGAGCTGCTAGATGCTTTTCATGGGATAGAGGGAAGCTGAGGCCATAAGGATTCTGTTGATTTTTAAGTAAGTATGTACTTCACAAAAGTGGGAGAGGGCAGAAGGTAAGTGATTGCAGAAGAACTTCCCAAGGCTCAAGGAAGGTAAGAAATGAACCTCTGGGACAAATTTGCTGTGCACAAGGACCCCATGAGAGAAGATCAGGAAGATTAATGCATATATAAAGATCCTCAGACTTCCGGGAAGATGGCGACCAGGTGAGCAGCAAAGGAGTGATCCTCCTTGATAAACACCACCAGCTCAAGACAGACTTGGCGAGCGTGAATGCTGGGACCTCGGCTGGGAAGTTCAAACTGAACGTGTTTCTCTGAGCTGCCAGGGGAAACACGGTAGGGTGGCCCAAATTGCTGTGTCGTGATGCGGGAAAGCCCCGAATGCTGGGCACCAGAGATGCTCCGCGTGGCGGACGGGAGGTGGCTTGGCTGGGTCTGAGCACCCTGGGGGCACAGCCAGCTTGATCCCTCCCGCCTCCTGAACCGGCTCAGCTCCCTAGCGACTCCCGTCAGAAATCTGCTTTTTAGCAGCAGCAACGCGGGGTGGTCTCCGATCTCACATGCATCAGGCAGGCTACGCAGCCAAGGCCCTCAGTGGCTTGCAGTCCGCGGCCGAGGTGGCGCGAGCAGCACAGAGGAGCGTAGCATCCCACTCCCTCCACCAGACGCGGAGAGCACGAGGAAACAGAAGTGGTGGGGAGTGGCGGATCATGAGCATAGCACAAAAAACTGGCACTTTGGAACCTTCCTGCCTGCAGGGACTCCGAAAACTGCTAAGCTATCTGCGCTCGTGACCAGATCACTGAGTGGGGGAGGAGATCCGTCCCTATACCTGCAGGGAACCCTGGGAGGGTGGGGGAGCAGTCTTACACAACCCACCCAGGTCTCTCGGTAGGGAGTAGCTCACCCGACAAACCAGCATCTGAACAGCCTTTTAAGCAGAACTCTCAGCAGAAAGCTTAAAGGACATTCTCCCGAAGAGAAGGAGTCATTGGAGCAGCCTCTGCAGCAGACCTTTGCCTGGTAAACTGCCTGGGTAATTTATTGCTCAATATTTTGAATCTGATACCCAAAAATGGGAAGACAGAAGAACAAAACGCAGTCTCAGAACTCAACCCCACCCAGAACAAGTCCTGAATGCGAGGATACAGGGGAACTAGGAAGCCACATACCTGCAAGTTATGAAACGATTGCATCCGAAATGAAACAACTCCAACAGGCCATAAAAGAGCTTAAAGCAGAAATAAGCCACATACCTGCAATGATCTCACAGACAAAAAATGAACTGAAAACTATAATGGAAGAACTGCTCCATACACATAGAGAAGAAATAGATAAAAGATTAGAAGAAAATAGGAAACAAATGGAAACGTTACAAGAGCAATTTAGGAATGAATTACCAAGGATGAAACAGGTCCAAAGAGATTGCCAGGATTGAAAACTTCCACGGAAAGCTTGCAAAACCGCTTAAATGAAACCGAAGATAGAATTTCAGGCCTTGAAGACAGCATGGCAGCTTATGAGAGTGAAAGGAAGGATCTCATAAAATCATTAAAGACACAAGAAAAATCAATCCAACAGCTGCAAGATGAGGCAAAACGAAATAATATTCGAGTAATAGGAGTGAGTGAAACACCAGGAGACCACACAAATGGTACAAAAAGAATATTTGCTGAAATAATAGCAGAAAATTTCCCAAACAAGGTAAAAGATACTGAGGTAGAGTTAATCGAGGCATATAGAACCCCAACGATCCATAACCCAAAGAAAAACACACAGAGACATATAAGAGTCAAGATCCCAGATATCCAGCAAAAGAACACAATATTAAAAGCTGCTAGAGAAATGAAACAGATCACCTATAAAGGAAAGCCCATCAGAATCACAGCAGACTTCTCAACGGAAACCATGAAATCAAGAAGAACTTGGAGTGAGATATTACAGATTCTGAGACAAAACAACTTCCAACCCAGACTGATGTATCCTGCAAAACTATCCCTCAAATTCAATAAAATATTTCCACGACAAAGAACAACTGAAGAACTTCATGAGTGCCAAACCAGCATTGCAAACAGCACTAAAAGATATTCTAGACAGAGAAAAGAGACCACAATCCCAAGAACAACGATAGAAATAACTCCCTAAACAGAACAAGTAAACAGTCAGCAAAAGAAGAAAAACAACAAGTAAATAACATGACTAGAAAAAGCCAACATATAATCATTATAACCATTAATGTAAATGGCCTCAATTCACAAGTCAAAAGGAAAAGATTGGAAGAGTGGATTAAGGAACACAATTCAACGATATGCTATATACAGGAAACACATTTTACTCAAAAGGAAATCCACAGGTTGAAAGTTAAAGGTTAGAAAACAATTCTCCATGCAACATGTCCCCAGAAAAAAGCAGGGGTAGCTATTATGTTTGCACACAATGTAAACTTCAAACCAAAAACAATCAAAAGAGATAAAGAAGGCCATTACATACTAGTTAGGGGAAAGCTGCAAGAGGAAGAGGTAACAATCCTAAACATTTATGCACCAAACAATGGAGCACCTAACTTTACAAGTCAAATCTTTTTTTTTTTTTTTTTTGGCGGTACTGGGGATCGAACTCAGGACCCTGAGCTTGCTAGGCAGGCGCTTATTCCACTGAGCTATATCCCCAGCACCTACAAGTCAAATCTTAACAGACGTGAAAAATCAAATAACTAAAAACACTATTGTAATAGGAGACCTAAACACCCCTCTGACACAAAGAGACAGGTCAACTGGACAGAAACTCAGCAAAGAAATAACAGACCTGAACCAAAAGTGTGAACAAATGGACTTAGTAGATGTATACAGAGTGTTCCACCCCACAACATCAGAATACACATTTTTCTCAGTTGCACATGGGTCTTTCTCTAAAATAGACCACGTTCTAGCCCATAGAGCATATCTACCTAAATGCAAAAGAACTGAAATTATCCCATGCATATTATCGGACCACAGTGCAATGAAATTGGAAATTAATGACAAAGAGAACTCCAAAAACCACATGAACACTTGGAAATTAGACAACAACCTCCTGAATAACTAATGGGTCACACAAGAAGTCAAAGAAGAAATAAAAAATACCTACAAATAAATGAAAACACAAGTACAACCTACCGGAATCTGTGGGATGCAATGAAAGCAGTCCTCAGAGGGAAATTTATAGCAATGAACTTATATACAAAGAAAACAGAAAGAGAGCAAATAAATAACCTAATGATACACCTCAAACTCTAGAAAAAGAGCAACAAGGCAAACCAAGAGCCCAAAGAAGGGAGGAGATTATAAAACTCAGGGCAGCAACTAATGCAATTGAGATGAAGAAAACTCTACAAAAAATTAGTAAATCAAAGAGTTGGTTCTTCGAAAGAATAAATCAAATTCATAAACCCCTAGCCAACCTTATCAAAGAAAGAAGGAAAGATCTCAAATTCATGCAATAAGGAATGAAAAGGATGAAGTCACTACAGATCCAAAAGAAATACAAAAGATCATTAACACCTATTTTGAAAATCTGTATTCACAAAGGATAGAAAATACAGAAGAAATGGACAGATTCCTAGAAAGGTACAAATTGCCAAAATTGAATCAGGAAGACGTAAAAATCCTGAATAACCCAATATCAATTAATGAGATTGAAAACGTTATTAAAAACTTAACAACAAAGAAAAGCCCAGGCCCTGATGGATTCACTGCAGAATTCTATAAAACATTCAGAGAAGATCTAATGCCAACACTCCTCAAACTCTTCAATGAAATCGAAAAGGAAGCAACTCTCCCCAACACATTTCTGGAGGCAAGTATTATACTGATACCAAAACCAGAGAGAGACCCAACCAAGAAAGAGAGCTATAGGCCAATCTCGCTAATGAACATAGATGCAAAGATACTCAACAAAATACTGGCAAATAGACTACAGCGAATCATGAGGAAAATTATACACCACGACCAGGTAGGATTTATTCCAGGAATGCAGGGATGGTTCAGTATTCGCAAATCAATTAATGTAATACACTATATTAATACAGTCAAAGACAAAAACCACATGATCATCTCAATAGATGCAGAGAAGGCTTTCGATAAAGTCCAACATACATTCATGTTAAAAACCTTAGAAAAAATAGGAATAGATGGCCTCTACCTCAATCTGATCAAAGCCATCTACAA